>JBBPBX010040627.1:0-19923 GCA_038048925.1 Garcialebias charrua
TCTGCTGTGACGGCCTCCAGGTGGGAGGGTGAGCCTGTTTTTACAGTTTACAGGAATGTGAGCTCCGGAGGTGGTCTGGGCCTGCGGCGTCCACACACCTGCTCACGCCTCGGATCAGAACCAGAACCATGCGGTAACACTGTTTTTACTCGCATCCAACTTTATTTATAAAGCCCCTTTCAAACAACAGTTCAACATAAAGTGGCGCACGTCTGATGGTTCTGATCCGTACGGACAGGAAACAGAACCAGCTCTCGGTAAAAACTGCACGTCGCCCAAAACGAACACTTCACGACCCGTCCACCTTCAGAGTGCATGTTGGGGACGACTCTCAGCTACTACCACACCAAACGTTAGCTGAACGTCTGTAAAGATGTTGGAGCTGTTTTTGCTAGAAGCTGTGGCAGCCATCTTGAACCTGGTCTCATTTTCGTCCGTCTGACGGTTTCGTATATTTTGCTAACAGAGGGACATATTTTGCTAATAGAGGGACATATTTTTGCTAACAGAGGGACATATTTTGCTAATAGAGGGACATATTTTGCTAACAGAGGGACATATTTTGCTAACAGAGGGACATATTTTGCTAACAGAGGGACATATTTTGCTAACAGAGGGACATATTTTGCTAACAGAGGGACATATTTTGCTAACAGAGGGGCATATTTTGCTAACAGAGGGACATATTTTGCTAACAGAGGGACATATTTAGCTAACAGAGGGACATATCAGAGACCTATTAAATGATAAAGCTCTGTATTTGTTGTATAACACAATCATTGTTCCACACTTAATCTATTGTATTGATGTTTGGGGGAATGCGTGTAAAACAATCACAAAGCCTATTTTTGTATTACAGAAAAGAGCTGTAAGAATTATCACTAGAAAGCATTACCGTCATCCATCAAGTACATTATTTTATCAACTAAAATTATTGAAGTTCCATGATTTGGTAGACTATAATATTTTATCAGTTATGTATAGAGCTCAAAATAATGCATTACCTTTAAATATCCAAATGCACTTTGTTAAAAGACAAAGTTGTTATAATCTTAAGGGAACAGAGTTGTTTGTAAAACCACAATTCAGAACCAGTTTGAAGGGACGTTCTACCTCAATCCAGGGAATTAGATTATGGAATGGCTTGGAGAATGTAGTTAAAAATGCCAAGTCAATGTTTACATTTAAAAAAATGATCAAAACAAATGTGTTAAAAAATATATGTGAAATAACGTAATGTGTATTGTATTAGTTAGAAAATTAGAAAGAGTTAGTCATTTTGTACTGTTAGTTAGAAAATTAAAAAGAGTTAGTAATTTTGTACTGTTGGTTGAAGAATATTATTGTTTAACCTGACTGTTGGAAAAAGTTGGTTGAAGATTATTATTGTTTACATGGTTTGACTACTGTTGTTTAATCTGATTGTTGGAGATAAGGGGCAGATATAATAAGATTTATTCTTCTTTCTGCCACCTTTCATTTTTTTACATTTTGTACACTATCATTATGAGATTGCCTTGTATTGTTTCTTTTGTAAAAAAATGAACAAATTTAATAAACATTTAAACATTTAATAAACATATTTTGCTAACAGAGGGACATATTTAGCTAAAAGAGGGACATATTTTGCTAACAGAGGGGCATATTTTGCTAACAGAGGGACATATTTTGCTAACAGAGGGACATATTTTGCTAACAGAGGGGCATATTTTGCTAACAGAGGGGCATATTTTGCTAACAGAGGGGCATATTTTGCTAACAGAGGGGCATATTTTGCTAACAGAGGGGCATATTTTGCTAACAGAGGGACACATTTTGCTAACAGAGGGACATATTTAGCTAAAAGAGGGACATATTTTGCTAACAGAGGGACACATTTTGCTAACAGAGGGACACATTTTGCTAACAGAGGGACATATTTTGCTAACAGAGGGACATTAGATCTGTTCATTTTACAGAAAAGAGCTGTACGAAATATTATGAAAAAAACTATAGATATCCGTCGACTACTTTATTTTATCAACTGAAAACTTTGAAGTTCTATGATTTGGTTAATTATAACATTCTGTTGCTTATGTATAAGGCACATAAAGGCATGTTGCCTTTCAATATCCAAACGGATTTTGTTAAAAGAGAGAGTGTATACTGTATTTTCTTAAAGGAATTGAGATGTTTGTGAAGCCTTATTTTAGTACTAGTTTGAAGGAACAATCCATAATAATTCAGGGAATAGGATTGTGGAATGGTTTGGAAGATACAGTTAAAAATGCCAGATCACTGTGTACATTTAAGAGACTGATAAAGACGAGTTTCTTGGAAGAATATGGAAATCGTTAATATATATCTACTTAATTTGTTGTCTGATTTGATTAAGATGTTTGAGTTTTTATGTTTTTAATTTAGCTAGATTGTTATTGTCTTTGTGAATTACATTTTTTATATATAATTTGATTTACATTAGAATTAAGTAAAAAGGGGCAGTTTTCATAAGACTAGTTCTTCTTCTGCCACCTTTCATTTTATTTTATTTACATTTTTTTTTATTGTATGTATAATTGTCATGTTTTTAAATGAAATGAATACATTTTCCCCAAAAATGAAAAAAAAAAAAGATCTGCAGCGGTTCAGACCCTTCAGGAGCTGCTCTGAAGGTTTGTGTGTTTTCCTGCTGCAGGCGGTGAAGCTGTCCCACTGGGCTCTCCTCAGAGACTCCGCCTTCTACACGCTGTCCATCACGGCGCTCATCGTGGTAAAAACCCGCTCGTCCTCAGAGACTTCAGTCTCCTGGTTTTAATTCAGAAACACCTGAGAAGCTCTCCCCTGTCCCAGCATCTGAGTTTGTGTTAAATTATTAATTTTTTTTCAGCTCATTTGACTCAGAACAGTCCAAACGGTTTGGTTCCGACTCTTTGGACTCTAATGTCCGGGGCCTTTAAAATATGTATTTTAACTCTTTGAAGTTTTCCACATTTTTCCCCGTTCCAAACACAAACGTCAAAGTTTTTCCAGGTTTTAAACGACGGACCGACACAAACTAGAGCAGGAAGAAAACTGATTTTCTAAAACTTTTTTTATTTTTGTGGCGTCTCGATTCAGATACCAGCCTCAGGCACTCGTACTTGTATCAGTATGATAGTATCAGTTTCGGCAAGTATCCAAACTGAGGTACTTGTACGAAAAACGAACTGCCTGAATGTACACGGACCTGGTCCAGCCCTAATTGTTTGTGTTTTTATAGTTTAAAGCGGCACAGTGTGGTGATTTGTGTTTATTTTCACCCCCCTGAGTCAGGACTCGGTAGGACCACGTTCGGCTGCAGGTCTTTTGGGCTTTGTCTCCACCAAAACATCTACAACCTGGAGTTTTGTCCCATTCTTCTGTGTAAATGGGCTCAGTCAGGATCGATGAAGAACATCTATAAACTGCAATTTTCAGGTCTTACCACCAGATTCAGGTCTGGACCATTCCAACTCATGACCCATTCCGTTGTAGATGTTTGGGTTGTTGTCCTGCTGGAAGGTGAACCTGCGCTCAGATTTCCCCCTGTATTTTGCTCCGTCCCTCAGTGTGGGCGGTGCATTCAGGGTGGTGTGCGTTGGCTTCCAGGGACTTCCTGACTTTCTTCTCACCACTCTTCCATAATGGACAGGCTTGTGGACATACTGTCCCTCCCGAGCTGTGCTCCTGGGTTACTGCTTGAACAGAGGCTCCGTGAGACGTTTTATAATCTTAACGCTTTCTTTAAAACTTCTCAACAACTCCCTCCCTGACCTGTCTGCAGTGTTCCTTGGTCTTCATGATGCTGTTCACCCCTGTTTCAGTCTGTGCTAGTTTGTGCTGCTCCGTCCAGTAAAACCCCAGTAGTGCTGTGAAGTTTGGACTTCAGAAGCTCAGAATGTGCAACGTTGTTCAACTTATTTTTCGTCTGTTGCTTCATCGTTTCCTGTTTTCTCTTTCCTGTTCAGTTCATCTACGATGAGAAGGTTTGCTGGTGCGTACCGATCATCACGTTACCTCCGTGAGTTCACGATGGCTGAATAAATGTGACTCGTGTTTGCAGGTGGGAGTCCCTGGTTCTGATCCTCATGTACGCGGTCTACATCCTGATCATGAAGTGAGTCTCTTCAACCACATCTAACTCATCTGTTTCATCTTGTTGGTAATGAATCAAATCGTTTCCCGCCGTCAGGTTCAACGGCAGAGCTCATCGGTTCGTCGACCGTTGGAAGAAGAGCTCGGTGAAGCTGGGCAACGGGCTGACAGGAAGCACCGATCTGGACGAAATCTCATGTGACGCCACCGCGGTCCTGCTGACGAAAGGTGGACGGACTCAAACACACGCCTCGTCCTTAAAGGGACATTTAATCACTTAAATTATATTTATCGGACCCAGTTGATTAATTAATTAATTAATTCAATTGAGGAAACTACTTTTAAACAATATAAAAGCTAAAAATCAGAGTTTCCTTTTTTGCCGTCTAGCAAATAATGGGGTGGCTGCTTTACATATACAGTACTGTATACAGGTACCTGTAGTCCTCGAGTTACGTCGCAGTTCCATTCCTACGGCCGTTCGCATGTCGAACATCGCCGTAAGTCGGAAAACATACGGGCCGCCACTTATACACGTACATGCACAGTACTGTACAGTTACCAAGCACTTCGCCTATCCTAACACAGTACAAAAAACACATACAGTACATTTGGAGACAGAATGAAGGAAAAAAATAGTTAATTTCTTACTGTTAGCTGGTGAAGCCTGTTAGCATGTTAGCTCGTTGCACGTCCAAGCTCTGCAGCTTCCAGCTGCTTCACGCGGTCCAAACTGTTTACAGGAAGGACTGTTAGCATGTTAGCTCCATACATTTGGAGCCATAATAAAGGGAAAAAGAGTTAATAACTTACTGGGTGTTTCTCCGCGTTAGCATGTTAGCTCGGTGTTCCCGCGGTGAGCTGATGGTGTCGGCCGGCGTTGTGAGATGCGGGGTGGCGGAGCGATCGGCGGCTGTTGCTCCGGGCCTGAGACATCCACAGAGTTCACCGAGCGTTTCCAGCGCATTTATCCATATGAGGCAACCTCTGATCTGACACACGGTCCTCCAAAGCCGGCTGTTGAGGCCGGAGCTAACCGAAGCTAACCGAAAGCTGGCGGACACACTGCCGAAAACTGGCGGACACTGCCAAAAACTGCGTAAATCGGCTTCTAAATAATAATAATACAGTAATAATAATAATAATAATAATACTTTATTTATAAAGCCATTTAAAAGAACCACAGCTGCAACAAAGTGCTGTACACATGAAATCAAGAACATTTAAACACATAAAATAAGATTTTTCAATTTTTTTTTTTTTTTATATATTTATATTAATAAGATGCGTTCGTAACACCGAATCGCCATAAGTCGAGGACTACCTGTATATGGTGGTGGCCATCTTGGATTTTGACTTGAGAGCCCAACTTTCATTAGAAACCTTTCTTACACCAAGATGTAGCCACACACCAAAATGGAAGTGGGTACCTCACTTATTTTTCCAGTTATCATGCTCACAACGTGCACGAGCGACTGGACGGGTTCTTCCAAGTCCCTCTTTTCGCTCTGCGATGGGGACAACGATGCAGCTCTGACCCGCTCTGCGATAAGATCCATAAAGGTGGCGTTCCTTTATAAAAACTGCATCAGTTCAATAAAAACACGCTGGGAGGGAAAATATGCAGCATAAATGTATTTTGTGAGTTTTTATCTGGGGCAGATGTTAGTTTACTGATTGTTTATTTTTATTTTTTTATTCATTTTATAATAATGAAATACAACAATTAACACATATGTAATTGAAAAAAATATATGTAAAATGAAAGGTAGCAGATGAAGAAAATATCTTATTAAATCTGCTCCTTATTTATCTAATAATTCAAACAAAATTTTCTATAAATAACAAAACAAGTAAATAACTCATTCAATTTTTAATTTACATATATTATTCATTAAAATACATTCATTTATATTTGTTTAACAATTCGATTTTTACCAGTTTCTTAAATACAAGGATTGATTTGGCTTCCTTAACATCTGTCATTAAGTTATTCCATGATCCTACTCCTTGAATTAAGGTAGTTCTTCCCTTCAAACTAGTTCTAAACTGTGGTTGTACAAATACAGTACATCTTTCCCCTTGAGATTGTAACAGCTTGATCTTTTCACAAAATACATTTGGATATTTGACGGTAGTGTATTTTTCTGAGCTCTATACATAAGTGACAAAATGTTATAATCCACCAAATCATAGAACTTCAGCAATTTCATTTGATAAAATAATTCACTTGATGGGTGACAGTAATGTTTTCTTGTTATAATTCTTACAATTCTTTTCTGCAAAGTAAAAATAGGCTTTGTGATTGATTTACACGCTTTTCCCCAAACATTAACACAATAAATCAAATGTGGCACAATAATTGTATTATACTGTACAACAAATACAGTGCTTTATCGTTTAGTCTAACTCTGTAAAATATTGCAATAGATTTTGATATTTTCGTTTTAACAGAATTTATATGTTGTTTCCATGATAGATTATCATCAATGACAACACCCAAAAATTTTGCCTCGCTAACTACAAATCACTGAATCCTCAATTTGAAATGGTACATCAGTTGTTTTATTTCTATTACTAAATGTCATATAGTTTGTTTTATCCAAGTTTAATGATAATTTGTTGAGTTTAAACCAATTCTGAATTTTAACAAACTCCTTCATCACTGACTCCAACACTGTAGTTCTTTAATATTTTTACCAGTTGAGACAAGTTAAGATCAAAGGCCCCGTTCCGAACGCGTTGGTACCCGTCGTACTTTTTACTAGATACAGGTAGTCCCAGATTTACGAGCGCTCTTACATATGAGGTTCCGGACTTACGAGCTGGCGAACGAGCAGTAAATTTGTAAAGAACATACTCATACTCGTAAGTCGGGGATCACCTGTAATCTTGTTTCCATCGTATTTTTGGACCGAAAAACAGAAAATACATAAAAACCTGCGTCTCCATCGGGAACGCAGAGCTCTGACGTCTGGCAGGACATGAGATTCCCCCACAGACACCAGAGGGGTTTAGGTTTGGTAGTAAAAGTCTCTCTGCTGACGGACTGGAGGTTTCCTCTCCGAGTTCAGGGTCAGTATTTAGTCTGCGGCTCTGCCTGAAACCCAGCAGCGTGCTTCCCCTCTGCTTCGCTCCTGGATCAGGTCGTTCGTGTAACACATTATTAATTAATGTAAAGTTAAAAACTTCATTAATAAAATTCAGTATTTTAGACGTTTGTGGTGCGTCTGTCTGCAGCTAACTTCCACTGCGCCCCGTCGGTGCTGATGGTGGACGAGCTGCTGTCGGCGTACCCCCACCAGCTGACCTTCTCCGAGGCCGGCATGAGGGTCATGATGACCAGCCACTTCTCCCCCAGAACCCGCCTCACCATGGCCTCCCGCATGCTCATCATCGAGGTACGAGCACCGGCAGGAAGACCGTTAAATACGCTTTAACGATTTCAGATGTGGCAGCAAAGACAAAACCAAAGAAGAAGAAGTGGAATAAAATATTTAATATTAGACTCACGTCTGCACTGAACCGACACGATTAGCAGCAAAATAAATAAATAATAAAAAGGTTAAAGAAGATATGATGGAGCAACACAACAGCTGAACGACAGCTGCAGTTTACGGAACAAGCTGAAACTGAGTTGTGAATGCTAAAAGTGACAAAAAGATAGCTCAAAGCTAATGTAGCAAAAGGCTAGCTGCAACCTAAAAGTGTAAAAACGCTAGCTAAAAAATATCTACAGTCTAGGGAAAAGTAGCAAAAATATAAGAAAGTTCATACTCAATAATCCAGGTATCAAATCTGATAAGTCTCAATCTGGTCATCTGGACAGTTTCTTTTAGTCGAAACGTTTCACCCGCAAAAATATAACTCAAGCTAAAACTACCAAATGGCTAAAAATATCAAAATGTAGATAGAAGCTAAAAGTAGCAAAAGAAGAACGAAACAAGGCCAGGAGCTGAAGGTGATTTAAAAGAGATCAAACTTTTGTTGATAGAAATGAAAATTTTCAACACATGAAACATATATTTAACATATGAAAAAAGTTTGTAAATAAAGCTAAAATGTTTTGAAAAGTATAAAAGTTAAAAAACTAAGTCATCCATCTCCTAAATGAGCCGAACATTTAGCTGACTCAGTCCTGAACGAAAAGAACATTTAGCTGACTCGTTCCTAAACGTGCCGAAGATTTAGCTGACTCTTATCTTGAACGAGCCAAACGTATCTGACTCAGTCCTGAATGAGCCGAACATTTCTCTGACTCAGTCCTGAACTAACCGAAAGTTTAACTTACTCTGTCCTGAACGAGCCAGACGTTTAGCTGACCCTGTCCTAAATGAGCAACGTTTAGTTGACTCAGTCCTGAATTAACCAAAAGTTTAACTTACTCAGTCCTGAATGAGCTGAACGTTTAGCTGACTCTATCCTAAATGAGCTGAACATTTAGTTGACTCAGTCCTGAACTAACCGAAAGTTTAACTGACTTGGCCCTGAATAAGCCAGACGTTTAGATTATTCAGTCCTGAACAAGCCAAACATTTAACTGACTCAGTCCTGAACGAGCCGAACATTTAGCTGAATCAGCATCTCACAGAATTAACCTTGTCCTCTCACAGAATTAACCTTGTCCTCTCTGCGGGACGTTTCAGAGACAGAGACTGATCAACACCACAGAGACCCGGGTCATCACCAATGGGAACTCAGACTCTGCGGTCCGGGTCCAGGGGAGGCGGGGCTTGGAGAATGGCTTGGGCGGGGCTGAACAGGTGCTGAAGGGGCGGCGAGGGCTGCAGAGGCTGGAGTCAGAAAACGAGACAGTAAACGTGGACAACGAGGAAGGAGGACAAGGAGACGAGAGGGACGGACCTCTGCTGCCTTTCAGAGTCCCAGGTACGACTCCGAGGTCACACAGCAGCGTAAAAACATTTAGTGATGAGTCTTAAAAATCCTGTCATCTTGGATGGAGTGAAAGTACAGATAAATTAAAATTTGATTCTGTCTGTAGGAGAGAAGCTGCACAAAATCAAGTCCACAAAGTTATCAAATTAACCTCAAATCTCTTTTTTCTGCTGAGTTTAAATTTGTTTCATCCCTTAAAGTCTTGCTCTTCATATAGTTTGTTTTATAACTTAAAACTTTAATAAGACACAAGGATTCATACAAAACATAATTCTGATAAATTAAACACTGAGGAAGAAAAAAAGATTCTTGTACAAACCCATTTTAGAAATGTTCTTCATAAGATGCTGGGAAAGCTTGAAGATCCTTGTTTTGAGTTTAGATTATGTAAAAAACCTGAATGAAATTGTGTGATTTGTTGGGTTTGTCCCGCTCTCCTCTCCAGGAGGCGTCTGCAACAAACTAAAGTGGCTGATCATGTGGCCTCTGGCCCTGCTCCTCTTCCTCACCGTCCCGAACTGTGCCGAGCGGCGGTGGGAGCGATGGTTCATGGTCACCTTCTTCACGGCCACCATGTGGATCGCCGGTCTGTCCTACATCATGGTCTGGATGGTGGGTCAGATGATAAAACTCGGTGCGTTTAGAAGGTCGGGGTTTGGTTTCATGATGGAACGAATCCCCATGAGGCAAAAAGTTGTCATCTAGGGGAGTTGCTTCTCTTCTATAGTTAAACACGTACTGGTCATCATTATGCAGGGATATCGCACCGGTCAGTTTTTGCTGACTGTACAATATTCCAGATGAAAGATTTGAGTAGATTTTATCTGACACAAACTTATCATCAATATTCACGAGTTCTCTCTTGTTAGATTAATACCTATAATTCTGTGCCTTGGAGGTGAGAATGTAAAGACATGAAATGTTAACTTATGTTGGTACAGCAGGACTGGACCATTTATTTAACAGAATCATAAATTACATCACACATTTGTACATGTTTGGATCGATCGTATTTCCTATAGCTCTGATTTCGGTCAGCTGCTCTCAGCCTGTCCCTCCTACGAGACGGTCAGACAGCGGGTCGGACTGGACGCAGCTGGCCGCGGTCGGTCTCCCTGATATTAATTGTTCACAGATTCAGAATTTAGATACAACAGACAAGCTTTTGTCTCCTCCAGGCTCGACTACTGCAACTCCCTGTTTATTGGAATCCCTGGCAAAAACCTTCAGAAACTTCAATATATTCAAAACAGTGCAGCAAGGATCTTGTTGAGAGTTCGTAAATTTGAACATATTACGCCCATTCTCCATAACCTTCATTGGCTTCCTGTCACCTACAGAATTCAGTACAAAACTGCTCTCATTACACATCAATGCTTACACGGAACTTCACCAGATTATCTGAAGGATATTCTTATTCCATACTCATCCACCCGTTCGCTGCGGTCACAGAACAGTAATCTCCTTCACATTCCGAGAACCAAATTAAGGACCATGGGAGACCGGGCTTTCAGTGTGGCTGCCCCCCGCCTGTGGAACTCTCTTCCTGACTGTCTAAGAGCCCCACAGTCTGTGGTTGACTTTAAGAGCGGCTTGAAGACCTTTCTTTTCGACCAAGCATACTCTACCTCCTCATGATTCTACTTTTGATCTTAGCTGATATTGTTATTGATTTTAATTGTTTTATTATTTGTTTTATTGTCATTTAATTCTGTTGCTCCTTGTAGCACTTTGAGATTTTCATTAATGAAAAGTGCGTTATAAATTGAATTCATTATTATTATTATTATTATTATAAAATATCTTATATTAACCTTTCTGTTAGTACAAACTTAAAGTTTACTGGCTTAGGAGATAAATAAAAGTTTTAGGAGGAAGATGGAGTAAAAGAGGGGGTGAACTATCTTGACTGTTTACAACCAGAAACATGACACGTTCCCCAGGCATCTCCAGCTGGTGTATAAACAATCAGCGACTCGTTACCTTTGCCGGTCTACCAAGAACGGGTCGGTCCTTGAAGTCCGAGGAGGTCTGTCTGTTTAGATTGTAGCTTCGCACGTCCGCCTTTGACCCACTGAAGTAACGGTCGTCTGGTTGATGTTTCAAGATGATAAATTCCTTGAAGGAATTTCAATAAAATAGAGCTTAGAACTCAAAACGGACTCATAGCAAACAGTGCTATGAAGTCCCAACTGATGACGTGTCAGTGGCGTTTAGACAGACGTCAAACAGTTCTTAGATGAAAAACTCACATCCTAGTTCCATCCGCAGACTCCGCAAGTTCCAGCAAAGCTTAGAACTTTTAAGCAAGGATCTGAGATCAGTGACTTGTTCTTCCCCGATTGGTTCAAACGAACCAGTGGATGAAGGTCACTCGGATAGGAGAGGATCAGTTTTTTAGAACAGAGAAGAAGTTGTTTAGAATGAAGAGAGAGAAACAGATTAGACTGGAGCCAGCTTCATAAAACAACTGATTAAAACTGTATTCTAACTTCTAACAAACTGAGGAGTTCAGTCTGACATATTAATTCACTTTCACCGTTTGATTCATCATATGAGGAAGTGACCATCATTGGTAACAGCATAAAACATGATCAAACAATGACAAGTTATTCTCAGAATTAATTCTGAATTAACACACATTAAAAGGAAGTCTCTTCTGAAATAATGTGTTTTGATTCAAATAAATGTAATAAAAGTATTACTGTCCCTTCAGGAATAACTCCCAAAAAGTTCATTACTGAGAGCGATCAGAGAAGTGTTTCCAAGGCGGTTGTATCACTACACTTCAAAGAAACAGTCAGCAGAGGTGGTTCATCTGATCAGGACGCCTACATATGAAGGTTGTCTGGTAATGATAGGAGACCCTGGGACAGACCCAGAACTCCCTGGAGGAATTATACTCTCTGGTCTGGGATCCCCTTGGGGAGCTGGAGACTGTCTTTCTCTGTGTAGATCAAGGGTGTCATAGTCAAATACACCGAGGGCCAAAAAAACAAATTTGCTACAAGCCAAGGGCCAGACTGGTTCAATGTTTATTATAAGGGGGTGATATAAGATTTTTTTTTCTTCTTTCTGCACTCTTTTCATTCAATGTTTTCTTTTTGATGAGTTTGTTTTATTTCGTCTCTTTTCAAGGAATGAATAAATGAATTAAATAAAATATTAAATAGCTTTACATCTGCTAAGTTCTTGGCATAAATCAACACAGACATGTTCCTGTTTTTAGTATTTTACATTGTTTTATAATGTAGCTGTTTATGTTTCGTTTTGTTTTTTTAATAGTTTTCTTATGATTTTTAATTAATATGTTTTTTATGATTGTTTACTGTTGGCTGCAAGTATCAAGCTGTGAAATCCTTCATTTTCTACAGCTGATAGCTGTTGGTCATTAATTATGATGAAGTTTAGCAACTTCTCTGTGAACATTTGAGCTCCGTGGCTTCAGCGGTGTGTTTTTCTTGTTCAATCCGGGGCGGGCGCTCTGATTTCGGTCAGCCGCTCTCAGCCTGTCCCTCCTACGAGACGGTCAGACAGCGGGTCGGACTGGACGCAGCTGGCCGCGGTCGGTCTCCCTGTTTCGGTTCAGTGAGAGTGGCGTCCCGCTGAAGCCCCAGAGCTCGAATGTCCAACGTAAAACTAACTTGACCGTGGTTTAATGTGGCGCTATGGCTCTGCAGACATTGCACGTTGCTGTCTTGTGGTGTTTAGTGTAAAATACTTCCACACAGCCGACATGTTACGATAAAAAGTTGGCTAGCTGTTAGCTAAAGTGCTACTCACTCAGTCCGCACGCTGTAGCTGGCTGCAAACTATGAAATGGATTTCCTGAATGTGACGTGAGGCGGGTCTTATTACTCTGGGTTCATGAGACACGACTCCGAATCGGATCGGCCCCATCCCTACTACTGTTGCATTGTGGGGGAATGTAGTGTTGGTGCGTGCAAAACACCAGCAGGCGGCTGTGGCCTGCGGGCCCGTTCTAATAAAGTAATAAAGTAATTAAATATCATCCAGGGGGGCATAGATCTGCCTTGACTTTGACATATGTGGTGTAGAGGGTGGTCTGGGTTTTTGTCCTGGACCTGTTGCCTCCACGACCCAACTATGAACAAGTGGTAGAAGATGGAAATAATTGCTATTACTTAATTTTTACCATAAAAAGTAGAAGACCACGAGGAGGAAAATGTGTCAGGAGACAGGGGGAGAAGAGAAAAGTCAAGAGTGCAGGACTGAGGTGCCGTCGCTGTGGCGCAGAGAGATAAGCGGGCGCGCACATATGCTTGAGGCTTTCGCCTCTCCACAGGCGTCGCGGGTTCACGTCCCAGACCCGATGAGCTCCTTTCTGTGGTGTCTCCCCCCCCTCTCCACCGTTTCACCCTCTCCCTCTCCAATAAAGGCCACTAGTGCCCAGAAAATGTAAAAAATATAAATAAATAAAAAAGAGTGCAGGACTGAGGGTTGCAAATAAATGTGGGGACAATGATGGGCAAAGGTAGAGAGCTGGCTGACATGATGCTGGGAAGGAAGGTAGATACTTTGTGTCCAAGAGACCAAGTGGAAGTGCAGCAAGGCTCACGGCATTGGAGTGGAGTTTAAACTGTTTTACATGGTGTGGATAGAAAGAGAAATGGAGTAGGGGTGGTCCTGAAGGAGGAGCTGGCAAAGAATGTAGTAGAGGTGAAAAGAGTGTCAGATAGAGTGATGAGTCTGAAGGTAGAAATAGAAGGTCTGATGCTAAATGTTGTCAGTAGTTAAGTTCCACAGGTTGTGATGTGATGTGGAGGAAAAAGATACATTTTGGAAAGATCTGGATGAAGTGATAGAGTATTCCCAGGGAGGAGAGCGATCAGAGCAAACCTGAATGGACATGTTGGTGAAGGAAACAGAGGGGATGAGGAAGTAATGGGTAGGTTTGGTGTCAAGGAAAGACACCAAGAAAGACAGATGGTAGATTTTGCCAAGACAATGGACATGGTTGTAGTCAACACTTGTCAAATGTTGACTACAATGTCCAAAAGAGGAAGTTGGTCCAAAGTCCGGGGGTCCAGTAAAGACCTGATCCCTTCTGATCTTTAATTTAGTCCTCGACTGCACTGCCAGGACATGTGTGGAGGATCTCAGGGCTCTGTGAATGGTAAAGTCAAGACGTTTAATCAAATTGTTGTTGCCAAAGATATAAAAATTAATCGTGAATCATACAAAGCATATACTGTATAAATGAAATATGTAAAACAAGTTTGTGTACAGTGAGATCTTGTTTTTTTTAATCTAACATTAATTATGACTATGACTAGATTTCTCGTGTGTTACCTGAGCATTTAGATCGTTAATCGTTTATTTGACAGTTTCTCTGTTCAGCCGTTGGTATTGCTGTCTTCTTCTAGCCAGGGTGTCTCTCTGCTGCAGGACTGGTGGTTTTCTAAAATGTAGAATATGCTGGTGAAGATTCTCAGTCGTCCAGGACATGATAAAAACAAAAAGGCGTTCAATACAAGATCAACTGGACTTTATTTGTAACAGAAAACGTTTTGACTCCTATCCAGGAGGCTTTTTCAATTCCATGATCAAACTGTGAGAAGTTTGGAGTTATAACAGAACCACGCAACATCATATGTAAACTGCAAGCTGAGGTAACACATACATGTAAATTGACAGATCACACCTTAATGCCTGGTCCCCACTGCACAACTCGAAACGCGCCTGCCGTCCCCTTTTGGCCGCTTGTCAGGGTCCCACTGGCCACTGAAGACCGTCTGATGACGTACACTAGGGGGCAGCAGAGAGGAGGGGTCTAGCTCCTCTTCCGGGTTCAGTTGTTGTGTTAACTGCACCTCGGACGGTCTTTGATGAGATTAAAACGTTTTTTTTTATGTTTGGGGTGATCTACACTGGAGAGAACAGCAGCCTGTCAGCAGCAACTGTAAAAATGCCACGTTTATTACCGGAGTTTGGTTCCAATTCATGGAGGGTCGATCCGGTAAGTTTAAAAAGTCCACAAAAAGTCCCGTTGTGGTTGTGTAATCAGATAGCAGAGGCTCTCCCGACTGTTTGCCGGATGCGTCGAGCCTCCAGAGATCAACATTTGGGACGTCGGCGGCTCGACGGCTAGGTTGCTTTGGACGCGCGCGTGCCCGCGAAGGGAACTTGGGTTGCCGCCGCGCCGCTTCGATCACTCGAATCGCGCCGCTTCCGTGGTCGCCGTGACTCTACGCGTCTCCTCATAGACTTTGAATGTAAACCGGCCGCTTCAGCCGCCCGAAATCGGGGCAGTGGGTACCAGGCATCACAGTAGGGGGTTCCCTTGAGGTCTCTGACAGAAGACACAACACTATATGTAAATTGACAAAAAAAAACACCTCCCAAACAACAACAGAGGCTTCTCAAAGAAATTTGTTAGTCTAATTTAAAATGTAGAATGTTCTCCTCAGTACAGGAAGTGAAGGCTCTTTTCATTTTCTCCATCAGTCAGGACCCATGGTTCCATTAGAACCTTCTGCTAGTCACAGGTCAAGACTTCTCTCATTATGCCCATTATTGTTGACTGTTTGTTTGAGACTTGCATTTCACTCTTCGTTTCTACCTGCCTGCATTTTGTGAGCTTAAATTATTACAGTAAGTCCCAAACGTTCTGCGTGGGTCAGGATGTTCAACTGGAACCTGCCTTTTTACCGTTTTCTCCACTGATGACGCGTTAAACTTGAGTAAATTTGTCATTTTCATCCCTTCATAGATCATCGTGGTGAATTCAAACCAAACTGAAGTCCGTTCGTGGTTTTTTTCCACACGGACCGAGGATCGTGTTGGAAGCACTTTTCTGCCATCCAGCAGTCGGTCTTTGGGTCGGTGCGGGAAAATAATTTAACAGGATTAGGCAGGATTATAAATACAGTGAAGGAGCAGCAGGTTGTACAGAATCAATATAATAAATTACAAACATGAGAATAAAAATTAGCAGTGTGCATTGGAATCGAGCCGATGCCAGTAAAGAAGGGCCAGTATCGCTGATATCAATATTTATACCGGTACGTTTCAATAATTAAAGTGGATGCACCATTTTGCTAAATCTGAATGAAATTATGTGACTTTTTTTTTTTCCTCATTAGATTATTAACTTAATAAAATCCAGCAAATACTCTGGATAAAGTTTATGGGTTAATATTAATATTTGCTGTTGTATCATTTTACAACACGGCGCTCCTTCTCCTTTCTGCCAGTTCTTGTCGGGCCTGAATAATCTGGACCTCGAGTCACAGGACGGTACAGAATCAGAGCACAAGAGCATCAAAGCACGAGTAGGAGGAGCAGAGTGTGGCTGCATTTTATAAATTAAAAAAATATATAGTTTCTAACTCATCAACTAGTTGAAGTCATAATTATTGAAGCAGCTAAATGTCTTGAAATCATTAATTATTTACAGACTTCAGGTCGTGTTTAGATCATTAGTTAAGTCTAATATATTCTCCTTCTACAACATCGAGCTGTTTTACATGGTTGTTGTCTAAATTAACATTTCCGGTAATTATGAATTATATTGTTATTGTACATATATTTTTAATAATTTGTGACACAGATCCAGTTGGGCTTGCTTTTATTAAACAGTTGTTTTGTCGACTGGGAGCAGTTGTTGTCAGTGACGTGTGGTGAGGTTCATGGCTGGTGAGGCACTGACTTCATTACATTCAGATATTATATACATGAACCCTACAGAGTAGTTTATTCGCCATTTGATTGGCAGCAGTTAACGGGTTGTGTTTAAAATCTCATATCAGCAATCTTTACACATACAAACTGTAAAACACACAAAAAAAACATTTAATTTGGAGAATTTTTTTTGTTTTAGTTTAGAAATGTAATCCTTCATTGTGAAATTATAGCTAATCAGGATCCAATCTGTCACTTCTTCTGCAGCGGAGCGGAGGAGGCTCAAGCAGAAACCCTGGGCTCACTAGCCCCGCCTCCTCAATGAGGCAGTACAACTGCGTGCCTCACCCGGCACCTTTTTGCAGCCGTTTTATGATCGCTCAGCACAAGAAACACGTTACACACACATATAATTTTCGACAAAAACACTATACATTATATTCACCAGCTAAACTATAGAAATGTAGTTAATATAGCAAAAGTATTTGGACATTTTAATAACGACATAAAAGGGGCAGGAACACGAGCTCACTGCAGCATGCAGCACAGTCAGCCGAGTGATTGCGCAATCCCTGGTGAGGCGCAGCTGCCTGGTGCCTCTGCGCACGTCTCCTCTCAGTATTTGAACGATAAATAAGAAAAATCTGTGATTTTGAATAAAAAAACAACTTAAAACTGGTTTAGTTTTAAGTAAAATAAGTTTATAGTACAAATCAAAGGATAAATACAATAATTAAATATATATATTTTTTCAATTTAAATTTTTTTCTTTCCATGACGACAGGTGAGGCACGGCCTCACTTGCCTCCCCTAACCGCACGTCACTGGTTGATGTTTTGGAGGACATCTTAGCTTCTCCACGACGGCACCCGTGGAAACAATGGGCGGGACAGGCAGAGCGCCCTCTAAGGTTTATAGAAATGAACATAGACAGTCATGGAAAGCCAACAAAACCCACAGCTGCCCATGCTGGAAAGCTGAAACAAAGGTGTCGCTATTATTACACAGACATCATTGGTATCAATACTCATGACAGCATCGATAATATTGATATTTAGACCGATCCGCCCACCACCACTAAAAGTTTAACTTAATATTTTGTAAAATGAAGCTAATTTGCATTGTTTCGAACTTTACGTTTTGTGTTCTACATTCAAACTAACAATCTTTCACTTGGTTCACCTACAAACGATCTCCTAACTGTTCTTATTGTTTTGATTAATCAGATGTTACTACAGTAATTCTTCTGTTTATTTTAATCTTTTATTTTTATGTTGTACAGCACTTGATTTTATCTGCGAAAAGTGCTATATAAATAAACTTTACTTACTTACTACTTACTTACTAACTGAGCATCAGCAAGTACGGGTTTATTCATTTTAGCATTTCCTGAGGATAAAACCTGTTAAAGTCCTGGTTCTGAGGCAAAGTCCATGTGGTTCCAGGTGACGGTGATTGGGTTCACCTTCGGCATCCCTGATGTCATCATGGGCATCACCTTCCTAGCGGCGGGCACCAGCGTCCCAGACTGCATGGCCAGCGTTATCGTGGCACGGCAGGGTACACACACACACACACACACACACACACACACACACACACACACACACACACACACACACACACACAGGTTGTTGGCTGTGGACTTGATTCTGGTCTTGGTGGACTTGCAGAGACTGTGTTCCTCTCCTCACCTCAGGTTTGGGAGACATGGCTATCTCCAACTCCATCGGCAGCAACGTGTTTGACATCCTGGTGGGTCTGGGCCTGCCCTGGGCTCTGCAGACCCTCTGCATCGACTACGGCTCCACTGTGAGTGCTGTTCGGTCAGACTCCTCTGAAGAGAACCTGGATGAGGACACGCCGTCCTTAAACGAGTCTGTCTTGTTCTCCTCAGGTCCATCTCAGCAGCAGAGGGCTCATCATTTCAGTTGGACTCCTCCTCGCCTCAGTTTTCTTCACAGTAAGTTTGCATCCTTGTGTTTTCGGACTGGAGCGTCTTCACGAGTCCTTCAGCCGACATGATTGTTTGAACACGTTCAGTTGTTGTTTTTTTGTTGTTGTTGTAAAATTATAGCTCCAAGATGAAGACCAGGAACTCCAAACTAGGTCACCTGACGAAAGAACAACCTCTTCCGTTAGACTTTTGTCCATCTTTGTGTTTTATTTATTTGTACATAAAGTTTAAATTCCTTTAAGTGTCTGTGACATCATCTTTTATCTTTTCATATAGTGACACAACATAAATATCTTGTATCATTCAACTATGGTCGTTTTAGCAAACATAATGATACATTAATGAAAATTCCTTTCAAAGTGAGTTTAAAATTAAAAACCGTGTTTCTTCACGGGACATCCGACTACACGCGAATGCAACATCTGTGACGTAGGATGAAGAACATCTTTAGAACGCCCCTTTTACATATTCATGGCGGACAATAAATAAACCGACTAATTTATCAATCTAAGTGAAGATTTGAGCGATTTGTCTTCAGTTTGGGAAGCAGAAAGTTAGATGAACAAGAAACAGCAGGTTCTAATTTAGGTCTGCACCCGTATTTATTTGAGTCTTACCTTTTCAGGAAGCGAGGGAGCTCCGAGGGGGGGGGCAGCTTTGTTTTGGGAAAGTGAAAAGGCTCACTTGTTCACTGATGATATTAGAACACCCAAATGCGACACAACGTAACAGCATTTTTCAAGTTATACAAAAAAAATAGGTGATCTGCCAGAGAATGAGTATGCGTTATCATGGCAAACGCAGACTGAGGTTCTTCATCCTACGTCACAGATGTTGCATTCGCGTGTAGTCGGATGTCCCGTGAAGAAACACGGTTTTTAATTTTAAACTCACTTTGAAAGGAATTTTCATTAATATATTTTTTTTTTGCTAAAACGAACATAGTTGAATGATACAAGATATTTATGTTGTGTCACTATATGCAAAGTTAAAAGATGATGTCACCCACCCTTTAAGAGCTACTCTGAAGGAACTTTGTCCCAGATCAAGTTCTTCTTCCTGTTTGATTTCCTGATTATTTATCCAGGAAACTTTTCTGCTGCAAACAAAACATAAAACTGCCTCAAAGATCCACTGTAAGTCTCCGAGAATCTGTTTCCTCCTCAGCACTCCTTACATGTGGAGTTCCCCAAGGAGCTTTTCTTGGACCCATTTTATTTCCCATCTACATTCTACTTTTAGGTTTCATTTTTAGAAAACTCAACATCTCATTTCTTTGTTACGCAGACGACACTTAGTTGAATCAGCCATTTTCACTAAAACCACTGTTTGAC
>JBBPBX010040628.1:18070-29271 GCA_038048925.1 Garcialebias charrua
CAGGACAGTATTACACTTTTATTATTTCATTTTATGCTTATGTTCATTGGGTGTTTGGTGTTTTAGGGGTGTTTGGTGTTTCAGTGTTGGTGTAAATTTTCATACTTTTATACTACTATGAAAAAACTCAGGACAGTGTTACACTTTTACTATTTTATGCTTATGTTTATTAAATGTTTTAGTGTTTAGTGTTTAGATGGTTACTGTTGCACCGAGGGACTGAGAGAAACGCAATTTCAATCCTGTGTATGTCCTGTACATATTGCAGTTCTGACAATAAAGTTGACTTTGACTTTGACTTTGATAGAAACTGTGGACCAGGAAGTGGGAAAGATTAGTGAGGGTGAAGTCCGGAAAGCTCTGAAAAGAATGAAGAAGGGGAAGGCAGTAGGACCTGATGACATACCAGTGGAGGTTTGGAAATGTCTTGGAGAGATGGCAGTGAGGTTTTTGACTCAAATATTTAATGGAATATTTGAGGGTGAGAAAATGCCTGAAGAATGGAGAAGAAGTGTGTTGGTGCCCATTTTTAAGAACAAGGGTGATGTACAGAGTTGTAGCAACTACAGTACAAGGGAATTAAGTTGATGAGCCACATGATGAAGAGCTGGGAGAGAGTTGTGGAAACGACTTAGACAAGAGGTGACTATTTGTGAGCAGCAGTATGGTTTCATGCCAAGAAAGAGCACCACAGATGCCCTGATGCTATCCAGGTAGAAAAATCTAAAAAAGCTTAGCGTTGTGTGTATTTTCTAAACACAACATCCCAGTGGCTTTTAAACCCCAAAATACATTACGGCAAAGACTGGTTCATCCCAAAGATCCAGTCCCCTGGCACAAACAGAGTAATATTGTGTATGCTGTTCAGTGTCAGGAGGGCTGGTGATCAGTCTTATATCAGGGAAACTAAACAGCCACTGGCCAAAAGGATGGACCAGCACAGAAGATCAACATCATCAGGTCAGGACTCTGCGGTCTACACTCATCTCCAGGTCAGAGGTCACTCTTTCAGGGATGAAGATGTTCACATCCTTGATAGAGAGGAACGATGGTTTGAGAGAGGAGTAAAGGAGGCCATCTTTGTGAAAAGAAACCGTCCATCATTAAACAGGGGTGGAGGCCTCCGGGTTCAACTGTCCCCCTCTTACAATGCTGTTATTGCTAGTATCACTCAGCCCTCTGTGAATAGCAAACAACCATCAGGGTGCTAACGATCCATTGTTAGGCTGATGGTCCTCCTTGATCATGTGAGTAGCTGGTTTCGGCTGTCATCAGCCAACTGGTTGATCCAATGTGAGAGGGTGTCATTTATAAGACTGAGCCGAATACAGCATCTCAGACTGAGGAAGTCTTTCGGACGAAAGACGAAACGTTTCTACTTTTTTGTTTTGTTTTTTGAATGTCCAGCGGACCAGACTTAGCTTTTTTAGATGCACCACAGATGCCATCTTTACTTTGAGGATGTTGATGGAGACATAGATATATACACTAGATAAGCTGAGGAGGAGTCAGCGGCGTCGTCAAGTGGCAGCCATCTTGCCACAGACAGCAACATTAGCTGCAGCTGTGGAAACCGTATGGAGGTGAGGGATTTATACAAACAAAAATACGCTTAACTCGCTGTAATCTTGACGGATTTACAAACGGTTTATGTTTTTAAAAACGTTATTAACGTGGCTATGATTTCTTTGGTAATCAGACAGCAGTTTCGTCTTTTTTAAAAGGTTTTATTCGTGTTTTGGGTGTCACACTCATCGAGAATCTAGAATTTAAATTCTGTTTTTATTACACCAATAACTATTTTAAAACAAACTAATCTTTTGTCTAAATGACTGTCTTGATCATGACTGTATTTATTAGCAGACTATTAACAAGAGCCTTTGATTAAGGGCTAGCTAGTATTCCAAACATTTCCCCAGCATTCTTAGATCACTAGGAGCTCTTTGTTTTTAACTGAACTAAAGCTGCACATGATTTCCAAGCGGTTTGGTATGTTCAAAACTAATTACTGCTTTGTGTTTTACAGAAATACTCTTTGACAAGATGCCTGACTTTTGTGCAGCCTATGGATGCTCCAATAGACGTAACATCAAAACAAGAAACCTTGGGATCACATTTCACCTGTAAGACTCTGTGACAGTATTATTACTTTAATTAGAATAATCATAGTTATATTTTGGATCAGTGCACATTACACGTCACGCTACACACAAAAAATGTGAGATAATATTATTGACATAATATTATACATAATATATATTTACATAATAATGACATAATATATATTTACAGCACTTTGGTTGACCTTGTTGTTGTTTTAAGTGCTCTAATGCTATCTCCTCAGTTGTTCTCACCTCTCTGCATGGAGTTCATAATATGCTCTTTTCTGTCTGCATCACGTTCATAAGATGCTCTTTTCTGGTGATGGTACTTCTTATCTTATCAGGGTGTTTTGCTACAATATATTTGCTGTATTAAAATATGTCTCTGTTCCTGCTCTTGTGTTTAGTCACCGCCACCCCTAAAAAAAGTAAATGTTAAGATCCTAAACTCATTCTTTCTTGGGACCTCTTTGTAATTATACAATATTTGCTTTATTTGATTAAGATTCCTCTCTATCCTGGGATTTATCATCAATATTGACACATTGATGTCAATGGTTCCTGTGCTGCTTGATGAGCAGCGATATATCCTGACCTACAGGTTCAGCCAGGACCACTTGGAGCTTCTCTTTAACTCCATCAGAGCATCTGGTACAATTCATAATTATTTTTTAACACAACACTAAGTGACCGGAACTGTCAGCAACTGTATTGTTTTCAATTTGTTGATCCATGTTTTCTTTTTTTTTTTTTAGGAAAATACATTTGGTTTGTTTATTTGTTTGAAAAATCGGTGAATATGTAATATACTGTTATATATCTTGTGTCTATTTTAAGGTGGATGGAATAACAACCCTAGTGCCAGCCAGTTCAAGAACATTTTCAGAAAGCTGATGGCCCGGTGTGGTGTTAAACCAAGCATAAAAGGCAATGTGACCGCACAGGATGAGACAGAGTCCCAACCAGTTGAACCAATGTCCTCTGCTGACCAGTTCTACCACATTGACACATCAACAAACCTGTCAGCTGTAGATATGTCCTCTGTAGAAGAAGAAGATCTTCCATCACCGTTTGCTGACATTCCTGCTCTTATACATGACCACAGCTACCTTCCCAGCCGCTTCGATGGTCTTGTGGAAAACACACTTGTGTACATTTCAGGTAGAGGTTGACTTATACTATATTTGACCTATTACCTGTAGTGCTAACATTCAGCATATAATATTCAAAAACTGAAATGATGGTCAAATAATGAGATGTCAATGCTAGAACCTTTAGTTTATTTTATAGTTATACTGTACTTTTATACTTTTATACTTTTTATACTAGTATGCAAAAACTCAGGACAGTATTATGTTCATTAAATGTTTAGTGTTTTAGTTTTAGAGTTGGTGTAAATTTTCATACTCATTTACCACTATGCAAAAACTCAGGACAGTGTTACAGTTTTACTATTTTATGCTTATGTTTATTATTATATGTTTCAGTGTTTTAATGTTTAAATAGTTACTGTTGCACCGAGGGACTGAGAGTCTTGTCACACTATCAGATGTTTATTTCTGTTTGTTTGTTTGTTTATTTATATCTCCCGATTATTAAATCTTTTCATGTATCTAAAAAAAATAAACTACACATATTGACCAAGGTTTGTGTAATAATGTATTTAATATTACATAATATTTGCATGTGTAGGGAAAAAATTGGCATAAATTATTTTCATACCACTAATAATAATGCTATTTATGATGAAATAGTATTAAATATTTATTAGCATTGTAACATATGTCAGTTAATTTCGCTGGAAATAAACATGTATTTATAAATAGATGTAAATATAATCTTATTGTGTATATTGCTAGTGCAATACAGTGTCTATATAACGTTATTTTCATGTGAACGTCCATCTTAAGTATACCATATTATAACAACATCTCTCACATTTATAACAAACCAAACCGTTTTAAAATCGGTTGAAAATTAAGCAAGTTATGGTTATTTTAATAGTAAATGCCCCATTCACATTCATGTTAAGAGTGGGCGTTCTGTCTGTGGCAAGATGGCCGCCGTCTGACGATGTCGGTCTCCATTGGCCAACAGCGGGGATGTCTTATCTAGTGTATATATTATCTGTGGATGGAGAAGTACAGAGAGGGTCAGAAAGAACTCCATTGTGTGTTTGTGGATTTAGAAAAAGCATATGACAGGGTGCAGAGGGAGGAGGTGTGGTATTGCATGAGGGAATCTGGAGTGGCAGAAAAGTATGTTAGACTGGTACAGGACATGTATGAAGACAGCAGGACAGTGGTGAGATGTGCTGTAGGAGTGACAGATAGCTTCAAGGTAGAGGTGGGATTGCATCAAGGATCGGCTCAGAGCCCCTTCTTGTTTGCTCTGGTGATGGACCGACCAAAGGGCGAAATATACCTGAGCGTACATGGAGTACGCCTATACGCCACATACGTACGTCAAGGCAAAAGCGTAGCCCCGCGTAGCCCCTCAGGGCATGTACGCGCAAAGCTTTTTTTTTACGACCGCGGACGCTTGCGCGGTGTCTGACCATAAACTTCCCCGGCGCCGGACTGTTTTGTATGTTACACAAATGAAATAAATTCCCCTTCTTTATCGCTGATCGGGCCTTTTCTTTTGTTTTTTTGCCTAAAGTCAAGTAACCGCTTCTTCCTCCGTTCACTCGATGACTGAAATGAATGAATTCAGGTCCTACCTGGGTGCGCGATGTTTTAAATATTCCCTGGTGGACTGTGTGCTGCAGGAAAAGCGCTCCCTGTTATTATTTTTATTTCTGAGATAACTTTTTATAACATATATAGTAGAAACACCGCATCAGAACACCGCAGAAGTCTTCAGCGAGCTGCTCATGATGCATTCTCGAGGTTTCACTTAGAGCTGACTGAAAGCTGTCAATCATTTCAGTAGGCGTGTCAGCAAGTGACCAATCAGCGAGCTCAGTTCAAGTCCCCTCCGCGCGCAGCTGCTCATATTACAACAAGGATCTGGAGCGAGAACGCGAGCGTTTGAAAGCTGATAAAAGCCGAGCTATAGCAGCGAAAACATGCGCACAAAATGTGCACGTACAGTGGCGTACTTCATGTACGCTGAGGTGTACTCCAGGCTTTACAGATGAGGTCAGGCAGGAATACCCATGGACTAGGATGTTTGCAGATGACATTGTGATATGTGGTGAGAACAGGGAACAGGTGGAAGAGAACTTGGAGAGGTGGAGGTATGCACTTGAAAGAAGAGGAATGAAAGTCAGTCGTAGTAAGACAGAGTACATGTGTGTGAATGAGAGGGAGGCCAGTGGAACAGTGAGGCTACAAGGAGCAGAGGTCACAAAGGTGCAGGACTTCAAGTACTTGGGGTCCACTGTCCAGGAAAATGGGGAATGTGGTAAAGAGGTGAAAAAGAGAGTCCAGGCAGGATGGAGCGGATGGAGAAAAGTTTCAGGAGTGATTTGTGACAAAAAGGTGTCAGCAAAGGTCAAAGGAAAAGTTTACAAGACAGTGGTGAGACCAGCTATGTTGTATGGTCTGGAGACAGAGACATTGACAAAAAGACAGGAGAAAGAACTGGAAGTGGCAGAAATGAAGATGCTGAGGTTCTCCTTAGGAGTGACAAGGATGGATAAGATCAGGAATGAGATCATCAGAGGTACAGCACATGTTGAACAACTGGGAGATAAAGTTAGGGAGGCCAGACTGAGATGGTTTGGACATGTCCAGAGGAGGGACAGTGGGTATATTGGTAGAAGGATGTTAGAAATGCAGCTGCCAGGAAAAAGACAAAGAGGAAGGCCAAAGAGGAGATATATGGATGCAGTTAGAGAGGACATGAATAATAATAAATAAATAAATGTCCATTTTTGTCATCTGTGTATGTTTCCCATACAAGACGAAATTCGTCTCTGCATTTAACCCAACCACCACCAGGTGGTGCAGTGAGCAGCCATAGAAAGCGCCCGGGGAGCTGGGGAAATAGGTGTGCACTCCTAGACACCCCAAGGTGTGTAGTGGCCAGGGTTCGAACCTGGGTCCTTCGGATCCCAAGTCGGAAGCCCTGCCACTACACCATCTTGGCCCCTATCTGAGGTAGTTGGAGTGAGGACAGAGTGAGGTGGAGGAGGATGACTCGCTGTGGTGACCCCTGAAATGGGAAAAGCCGCAAGAAGAAGAAGAAGAAGAAGAAGAGCTTACCCCAGCAGTTGTTTTAGTTTTGCTACAATTTAGCTCATTTTAGCTTTTTTGGCTAAGAGTGAACTCATTTTTACTTTTTAGCCAAGGTTTTAGCTAAACTAGCTTTTGGTACAGCTTTGCTAATTTTAGCTGTGCTCTGCTTGTTTTATTTTTTATTCAGCAATTCTGTTTTGGCTTCTTTAAACAAATTTCTTCTAAATCATTCAGCACTAGCAGGAAATGCCATAACGCTAATAATATTTTTATTCAATTTGTTTGTTTAATATGATTTTTACTACGGTACAAGTCAAGCTCATGAACAAAGTGGAAGTTACGATGAGTATTATCAGGTCGGAATGAGATCCAGAGATGACACAGATTCAAATAAGCACCGATGTTCAGTCCCAAGCTGCTTACTTTACATAAAACCCTGCACATATCCAAACAGCTTCCTCCTCTGAAATAAAACTCCTTCAGTCTCTGCTTTGGAATAGCTGGTTAATTTGTTTTACCTATCATGTGTGTTCTATAATGAGTCTACTGTGTCAAACTGTTTTCATCTTTAACACAATCTCAGGCACTGAGTTAGTCATTACAGTCAGTGAAATACAATCTAACCACACTTCTACACTTTTATTAATGTTTTTGTTCGTGTCTATGTGCTTTGGACTTAACACCAACAGTTCTCCCAGTATTGCATCCAACTGCCTATAAGGTCATTTACAAATATCAAAACAGATACAACTACGTCCCTTCTCATCACAGAATTATTCAAATCTAAACTCTGACAGGGAAGGAAGCAGGAAATATGTTGTCCTTTAATGGATGCTGTTTTAAAATTTATGATTTAGCGCCCTCTGCTGAATATTACTTAGATTATATCATCCACATGCAAAACCACAATTGATTAAAAATCAGCGTTTAGGAAGTTTATCCCAACATTTTTTTTAGATGATTGGTGAAAATCTATATAGAATAAAGCTGTAGAGCTTTGCAGCTCTGAAAAACAACAATAGAGGTGTTTAAACGCTTCATTGTATTATAAATTCATTCATTCAACCTTTATTTAGACAGGTTAATCTCATTGAGCCTCGAGGTCTCATTTACAAGAGAGACCTGTCTACAAACTAGAGAATGATGACAACAGCAACAGTAGAATTTTTTTAAATGTACAGTAAGCTAGTGACACTGTGGATAAGCGGGAGAGGAAATATACACCTTAAAAAGGTGTTTTTAATTTTAAGCCCTCATCTTTTTTAGCTGCTCAACATGTGTTAAAAAAACAAGCAGTCTGTATTCACAAAAGTCACAAAATCACATACGATTGTAAATGTAACATATACATTTTAAATGGCTTTCGTGTGAATATAATCAGAAGAAACGTTGACGTTTTTCAGGTTTGCATTAAAATATGAGTGAAAACAGGAAAATAAATCCATGGCAGAAATTATATTTACCAGTTGTCAGACAATTTAAACACAACCTGTGTCCTTTCATTGAAATTAAACATTTATGTCTATGATGAAAACCTTTTTTGGGGGGGTGTATTTAATTTAATTTTTTATTCAGGCCGAGTTTGAGGTTCGATCAGAGCTGATGGTTTCCATATTGTGTTTCTGTACTTTATATTGTGTTTCCTCAACAACACAAGATTTGTTGTAATTTCTTGTTCTTGACTGACTGGTTAAACACTTTGATCAACTTTTATTGTTAAATCACATTGCTATTAATAATCTAACAGCAATTCTTTATTACAATAACTACAACACCACATTATTCATCTGATCGCGGGGTTTACAATTAAAATGACAATAACACTTTAGACAACCAATCTTTCAGAAGTGTTTAAGCAGAAACCACCAAAATCAAATGAACAGGATGAGGTTTTTTGTTAGTATCATGCAGAATAATTATGTATCTTCTCAATTTACTGACTTAATACGAGCTTAAAATTAACAGTCATGAAGTGAAACCGGAACTGTAATCTCTTAAAAGGTTATTTAAAAATATATATATTTTCACCTTGTTCTTCGTCTTCTTTTTTTAGTGCTTAGCCAAATTCAAAACCTGCTGGTTTTCCACATAACAAAAGGTGTTAAAGCTCAGAGCCTTAAAGCACAATAAGCTTGTTAAACAGAGTATTCGCCTGCAGGGCTTTTCTTGGTGAACCTGAAGTTCAAGGTAAACACTAAATCTCTGAGAAACTCAATCCTGTGAAGGCCTTGATGACACCAGAGCGATTAGAAAAATATTCCCATGATTTGATCGGATCTGACGTTGCGGCTCAGAAAGAACAATACGCCTTAGAGGAATGTTGGAAGTGAAAACTCACGTTTAGCTCAACAGCATAGTTTCTCTGAAGATGTGCTCCCCTGACTCTGACCCTTGACCTTTGGGTTGTCTTGCAGACTCACCATGAATCTTTAACGTTACTTTAAACTTGAATAATGTCTGATGTTTTTCACACATTCACTGTCCTTGGACTCAGAGTCAGCTACATGTGACTTAATGTTTACTCTTTTCTTCTACGCTTTAAAAAGAAAGAATGAATCCTGATCGAATAAACATGTTTGCTCAGTAACAATTTTTATTAGAAGCACAGTAGAAGTTAAGTAACTATTAAAGATGAAATATTTCTCACTGCAAGATTCACATTTTCAGCTTGAAGTGTAAGCCGGCTGAGGTTGTCGATCGCTTTCTCATCAGCCGTCGTCCTCACCAACCCCTGAAGCTGTCACAGTGACTTTAGCTACTTTGGGCAGTTCCTGAAGGATTTTATAACTTCTAATAACGTTTTATATCTTTTTACAAGCTTTTGAACATTTATGCAAATGTGTGTGTGTCTTTTAAAGGTCTACACTTAGTTTAGAAGAACCATTGCTTACTTTACGTTTTAAATACAATCTCACAAGAACTAATATTAAGCTTAACAGCTCACATTTCATATAATCCCAAGCTAATCAAACATTCTGATTGTGCACCTGGATCAGGTAAGATAATGACTCCTCACTTCTGCGCAGGGAACAAAAATGCTTCTTTGTCCTGAACGGAACTGAAGCACATGGGCAGAATGTGTAGGCCTCAAGCCTCAACATTTACCAACCATAAAATAAAGATAAATCACTACACATAAGATACTTATTAATACATTTGATTAACAGTAATCCTAAATAGTTCTAACAATACTTAGCAAACACTAATTAGAATAGATCAACACGTAGTATAACTTCAGCAACAGAAATGAACAAAACTCATATTAACAGATCCACTAAGGCTATCTAATCTATCCAATGAGTTTATTTTAAAATTAGTTTACATAGATTTTCTGATTTATACAGAGTAAAATCTGTCATTTGGAATATTTCTTATATATAACTAGTACAGTAATTACTTAGAGCTATAGGATTAATTTATCTACACAATTTTCATTTATGCGACAGCTTCTTACTTTTAATTCAAAGCTCTGTTCTTTGCAAAGAGAACTTAAAAAAAAAAAAGCAGTCAGTTTATTTTATTTTATTTCACACCAAGTTGTTGGGGTGAATTTGGAGCTAAGAGTCGAATACTAAAGCGTGATCATGTTTATTCCTAAATTCAGTTACTCACCACTTCTAAATGGGTGCAGAAAGAGGAAGGAACCAATCATTTGCATTGTAGTCATGTTCTCAGGAGATGAACACAAGATGGCGGCAGAGGAGAAGGAGTTCTTTGGATTTATCAGAAAATCTAGCTCCATGTCTAGGTGTCAGTAAAATTAAATTTGAGCTTTTTAATTTTTTAATTTTTTATTAAAGATTTGAACTCAGCACTTTGTTCACAACACTAAATCTTCTGGAGCAAAAACAATCTGGTCTCCAGAGAAGTGACTCTGTCTTTTATTAAACTTTTGGACACGGTCAAAACTTTGAAACAACAATTTAATTTGACAAATATTTGATTCTGCATCAGTGATGCTTATGACCCAATAGTGTTTTGTCTGAAAACAAACTGGAAGCAAACGTACAAAACCCTGTATGTGCTTGAACCTTCTCTCATAGCAGAACTAAACAGCACAGTGATTAAGAATAATAAAAAAAACACATTCTGTCTCAAAGTCACAACTTTATATGCACTATTTTTGTTTGTCATTTAGTGCAGCAAGTTCTTATGTCTAAGACAGACATAGATAAATAAAAGAAGGTTTAATTAAACAAATCATTTATCAGACATAACTAATACAGATGAGGCAGTTGTCTCATCTCAACCTGTTCCGGTGAAATACCACATTTTTCACTTAAAATCTTTATTTTTCTCAAAAATGGACAGTGCACATATGCATTAATTCTGGTTGTGCTTACTGACCTCAAACCGATTTTATGTGGTTATTGTGAATGAGATGAATAAACTTTAACTTATCTGACAGTTTTCTTTTGCTTAATGCGCCTTATAGTCCAAAAAATACGGTAACTTAAATGAACAGGATGTCAACATATTCTTAAATTGAGCTATTTAACACTAAATAAAATTGTTCCAAAGATAACATCGTTTGCCCTTCCAGTTGTAGCTGTATTAAAAACTTTATCACTCGTGTATAAATCTTTCTTCCTTGAGGGTAAATAAAAATAAACTTGGAGAGCATCAGCAATTTAAAGATAAGGGTGGGCTGTGGCCCCTATTCGTCTCCTGCACAGCTACAATCGTTCTTGCCAAGTTTCTTTATTATTTAATGCAGGTGGATCGACAGCTCCAGCCTCAACTGCTTAAAGGCGTGTACTTTTTTTTAAAATTTGTTCTTCTGTGAAAAATCTGTTTATGATCCATAGGAGCTCTCCACATCCAGATGGTGTGTATTTATTGTGAGCCTGAGGATTTTGCAATTTTTATGCTTCAGCACAAAAAAATATACTGTAGACCTGACTGAGCCACCAAA
>JBBPBX010040629.1:0-29270 GCA_038048925.1 Garcialebias charrua
AGAGAGAACTCCATTTGTTATATTGATGTCATTAAATTGCTCTTCATTGTAGTATTCGCTATCTTTTATTACTGGAAAAAAGTTAGCATCAATAACATCATTAACATTATATATTTTAGGTTCTGAGTCTTCGTATGTTGTCATGTTTTAATGTATTTGTTCATTTCAGTTGTTTCATTGATTTGTAATTTGTCCTCCCTTGAGCTCGTCTAGATCCTTCAGTTCTTTTATCATTTTAGGGTTAGCTCCTTCATGTGTTTTGATAAAGATGTTTCCATTTCTTGTCCATGTTGATGCTATTTTGTGTTGGCTTTTTAGCCACCTTGCTTCCTTTGCAATTTTTCCATTTTTTTTTTGTTAGGTGTTCATTTATGTACACTTTTGTTCCCTTCCGTAGCTTTGATTGACTAATTACATAGTTTCTAAACTTCCTGCTAACGAACTTGACGACTACCGACGGTTTGGAAGTTGGTGATTTACTGGGCAGGGTGTAACAGAACGAAACGTCCTCATATTTTATGTCATAGTAATTGTCCCATAGAAAATTAACTACAGTCTCCTCCAGAGTCTCTAGTTCTTCCTGTGGTGCATCCTCAGTTGGGCCAATGTTAGTGAGAGCTTGTTTATATGTCCGACACTTACTAACATCAAGTCCTATGATCACCACGTTGTTTTTTTTGTGTATTTTTCCATGTCATCTATTTTTTTTTCCAGTTCAGCTATTTTATTGTCTTTGCTAATTATCAGATCTTTCAGTTGTCTTATTTCATCAACCAGACCGGCCTGTGAATCAATTTTTGCTGATAATTTTGATAGTTTTTCACTTATAGAGTTTAGTGATTTTTTAAAGTCTTGCATTTCTGTTGAGTTGTTTCCCTCCGACTCTGGTGACTTTTGTCCACCTTTTTTCGTCATTTTCGTCATTACTTACAGAGTTTGTAGTCTAGTGGTAGCAGGTCTCTGGTTGATGGTTTGCTTACTGAACCACGTGGCCCTTCCACGAGGCTCACAGGCCTAACGATGGTGGCTGTGGCCCCGCACCCAGATCAGAAGTTATCAGATCAGAACTCACGGTCTCAGCAGTCTGCAGCAATCAGATCTTTTTTCCGAAGAAGTTGGCTCACTAGCCTGGCTTAGACGGCGGTCCTCCGGTTTGCACACGGTGTTGGGCCTCCTACAGTTGCAGCAGCTCCGGTGTTATTAGAACAGAACTCACGGTTTCAGCAGCCTGCAACAATCAGCTCCATCATCCGAAGAGGCTTTGCTCACTAGATCCGATGCAGCCCAGTCAGCACAGCACGCAGCTCCAATAGCTTCAGGCGCAGCTCCGACACCAGCCCGGTCCCATGCGGTGGTCCCCTGGCTCGCCCACGGCGCTCGGCCCAGCTCGAAGCCCCAGGTGGCGTCCACGGCTCCCGGCCCACTCGCGGCGCCTGATCCAGCTCGAAGCCCCAGGTGGCGTCCACGGCTCCCGGCCCACTCGCGGCGCCTGGTCCAGCTCGAAGCCCCAGGTGGCGTTCACGGCTCCCGGCCCACTCGCGGCGCCTGATCCAGCTCGAAGCCCCAGGTCGCGTTCACGGCTCCCGGCCCACTCGCGTTAGCTTTTATCAGCAGCACATGGCTAGCGTTAGCTTGTAGCCCGTAGTCTCCACTCCCAGCTTTGTTGTTTTCTTTCGCTGCAACAAAGCACCTCCAGCGTGCCGACCTGCGTTTCTTCGTAACAACCAGCGTATTTTTCCGGTTTATTTGTTAACGAAGCCCTCAGCTCCGCAGCTACGGCACCCGGTTACAGTGAACCAGCTCGGTTAGCTTTGATTAGCCCGGTTTGTAGCTACGCTAGGCTAACTCTCGGCAAAAACTCACGGACACGTTGGCTTGTAGATTCATAATTCTGGATTGCATGTTCCAGTCCAATTTCCGCAGCTTTTTCAGCACTCCTCTCTGCACATCCAGCGCAAAAAAAACTGTGAGTACAAGCTCTCCCAATACTCCTTTTATATGTACTTTCATGATTTCATGATTTCCATGTTTTCATGACATGGAAACATCATGTAAATTCCATTAAAACAAAAATAGCTAGATCAATTGCAGTAAGTCAGGGATTTTTTAATTGATACAGTTCTGTATATGTTGTATAACACAATCATTGTTCCACGTTTAATGTATTGTATTGAGGTTTGGGGAAAAGCGTGCAAAACAATTACAAAGCCTGTTTTTATTTTACAAAAGAGAGCTGTAAGAGTAATCACCAGAAAACATTTCAGTCACCCATCAAACACCTTGTTTCTTCAGCTAAAGTCAAAGTCAACTTTATTGTCAGAACTGCAATATGTACAGGACATACACAGGACCGAAATTGCGTTTCTCTCAGTCCCTCGGTGCAACAGTAACCATCTAAACACTAAACACTAAAACATTTAATAAACATAAGCATAAAATAGTAAAAGTGTAACACTGTCCTGAGTTTTTTCATAATAGTATAAAAGTATGAAAATTTACACCAACACTGAAACACCAAACACCCTAAAACACCAAACACCCAATGAACATAAGCATAAAATGAAATAATAAAAGTGTAATACTGTCCTGAGTTTTTGCATAGTAGTATAAAAAGTATAAAAAATATAAAAAAGTATATATATAGTATTGTAAAGTATATATATAAAATAAACTGAAGGTTCTAGCATTGACAACATCAACTACTACCTCATACATATACTGTGTACATTGACTCATACGCTGCTTTGCCACTTTGCAAATGTCAATGCTAGAAACCTTTAGTTTATTTTAGTTATACTTTTTATACTCTTTTTTTATACCACTATGCAAAAAAAAAAAAAAACAACTCAGGACAGTGTTAGTTTTACTATTTTTATGCTTATGTCTATTATTATATGTTTCAGTGTTTCAATGTTTAGATGTTTACTGTTGCACCGAGGGACTGAGAGAAACGCAATTTCGGTCCTGTGTATGTCCTGCACTGTACATATTGCAGATCTGACAATAAAGTTGACTTTGACTTTGACTTTGACATTTGCATAGAGTGGCACAGCAGCATATAAGTTAATGTGTGTTAATTCAGAATTGATCAAACAGTATTTTTTGTCATTTCAATGATGATTTTACTAAACTGGTATATTTTAAATATGACAAAGTTAAGAGAACATCTCAGAATGATCATGCTTTGAACTGTCTGCTCTAGGCAGAATAAGTGTCGAAAGTTGAAGGAACAATTCTCCGTCTATTTGTTTGAACTGTTTTTGGAACGAAAGAGAAGTTCTAGACATAACTTAATCTTCGGTCTCCCGTCCGTTCTAAAAACAATTCATCTGTGCTTAAACAGAGAGTGCTCTGTTTTCACACCTGCAGGTTTTTGTTTTGTCTACGTGCTGGGACTCAGTTCTCAGCACTCACTGAGTTTTTGGAGTTCTCGGGGAGAAGGGAAGACGCACGGACGTTTTTCTCCAAGCTGATAGACGGCCCGGTCATCGTGCCAACTCGACCCACGTCTCAGCTGAGAGTCGCGGCAAAGCCTTGCTGTGCCTCAACACTCATTTTCTGAAAGAATTTGTTTTCTGAAGTTTTACTTTGAAAGTCCAACCAGTGCGATTGGGGCCTGTTCCTGCCGGTGAATGCGTGCTCCCGCTCGTCTGATCCAGTCATACACGCACGAAGTCCTCTGGACGCTCACTGGACCACACAGTCCGTTAGTGTCCACAAACTTCTCAGTCCTCACCTCGCAAGACGTCTCGTCACCAGGTAAAGAGGCGTTGTCTGTATGCTGCACGTGTCGGAGGCTCAGCCTGATCCGTATGGGAAAGGTGCCACTCTGGTTGTTTCAAATAATTAATTTCAGTTAACTTAGCTTTCATCTTCTTCCTCCTATTTCTTCTTTTCATAAGCTATTAATCTGTGAAGTAATGTGCCAACAGTTAAGTTTTAATTGTCTGTTTGTTTTAATTTGAATTCTTGTCAACGTAGTTATTAAATCAGAGCTAATATCGATACAAATGTTTAATGTAATTCTTGTGATAGTTTCAATAAAAGGTCTATTTTTTTGGTAGACCAATATAAATTGAAGTCTAAGCGTGAAATTACATTACTGGCTAATCACATCGTTAGATTTATTGATTTATTCTGAAAAAGTTGAGACCCCGCACTTTGGTGGCAGTTTGTGCAGTTAAACTCTGCTCATAAACTGCACATCTACAATAATGGTGGACCAGTAAGTGTTTAAATACCTTACCCCACCTTATTCTTTACATATTGGTGGCCGCGTACAAGTCTTCTGAAAGATTAAATTGATAAGTTGTTTTTGTAGCTTATTTTTTGTTACGGTGTTGTTGGCATTAGTTTTACATCCTGGTTTTGGGCTTATAAGAATGGTTTTGGCTGGTGGGTGTCTCAGAGATTGCTGATAGTGGCATTGTCTGGGGTGTTTTCCCGTTAGAATTGTTCTTTACTTTCACTTTTGAACGTGTGTTTTGGAGCTGCGGATGAATGAATGTTTGTTTTTGTGAGACGTTTCATTACGTGTCGCGAGACTGCATGCATTTTTTCGTTTTGTGACCGCCGTGTCACCTCTGCTTCATTTTATTACATCTGCGATTTTCTGTTGAAGCTGTGTCACACATTTGCTGCTCCATTTTTACCTAATCTGTTACAACGTGTTTGCCGAGGTTCGGGAAAACCCACTCCGCTAGTTTGGGCCGGACCGAGATCCGGTTCCGTTTGACGTAAAGTCCGTTGTTGTACACAGTTAGCGTGCTGCCTCCCCTGGGGGCGTGAGAGTTGGCTTGGATGTGTTGTGCTCGTTAACAGAATTTTCTGCGGTGTAAAAGTCGTTTATTTTGTGGAAGAGAGTCCAGTGCTGTACTTTGGATCGAGCTAAAGCTAAACGGTACCGACAAGATGGCTGCTTAAAACGCTGTGATTGGTCCATTGTGTGTTGTGTTCAAAGAACGTTGGTTTCTGTAGACTCTGGTTGTCAGTTTCATTTTTGTACACATTTGTGACGGTTTATTTGTGTTGTTTAAGTTCTATGCACGTGATATCGTCGAAGACTGGCTTTACCGCGGTGTTTTGCGATATTTATGACTGTTTTAGAATGTTGAAAAGACCGTTCCACGCTTTTGTTCGACCGACCGCAGGTCCGTGAACGCACCGCTCGAACGGCACGTCACTGGTGGGTGGCGTTAGGTTTGGAAGACACAATTTCCCATGAACACTTGGGTTTTAGAACTACAGTTCTGTCTTCGCTGTGATTGGTCGATTACGCTGTATGTGTTGACGCATGCGCAGTGGGTGAAGCCCCGCTCCTCGTCAAATTTCACTTGCTACTTGTCCCAGACGAGTTTCCGTGCTTGTTTGTCCATTACTGTCTTTGAAAAGACTGTTTAATCGCGGTGTTTTTGAGATTTTAGTGGGTGGACAGAGCCGGTTGCTCTGAAAAACTGCCGATCGCCATGTGACCAGGTCACGTGACACCGATTTTGCCGGTTTTATGAGGACCGACCTTATTTCTTTTAAACGCAGTTTAAAAGGTTTCACAGTTCAACCGATTTTGCTCACATGATTTCGTTTTGTGAGCCTGGGTTCTGAAGCTGTATCACGTTACGCTTTAGATCTGTCTGATTGATGCTTTTCATCCGTGTTGGATGTCTGTGTGGGCTGAAAGCTACGGCTGCGCTCACTGGTGATAACAGCGCCTCTATAGCGGTCAGATAGAGAAATTACAGTCGCTGTGATAAACTCACTTCCAGCGCTGTGCCCCCTGCTGGTTACATTAGAAGACGCAGTCTTCCTGTAATGTGTACATGTTGAATGTTCCTGTTTTAAACGGGTAACATTTTGAGAATATTGTGCTCACAGCACACTTTAATTTGATTTTCACATATAATCAAATGTTGATGGCAGGACAGTTACACAGATTTGATACAGACATGTCTGTTGTTGATAAAATTTGACACTTTTATCATTGATTCTGTGCAAAACAAACTGTTTTTATTTTTATTTTAAACTGCAAGTTTAAAATAACACACATGAGGCTTCTTTTGTATTGGTTTTCACAAAAAATCTCACAACGACAGCCGTTTTGTTTGACCTTGTCACAGGTCGACAAATTACTAGACATCACTGATTTTTATTTCATTTAACATCTTGGATGTTTTCTGAGCAGCTCATACACTTTGCATATTTGCAAGCTGCGAAATGAGACCCGCTTTACTTGATTTTTCACAGAAAATCAGTACAAAGATGGACGTTCAAACAGGTGAACCACCTGAGGAGGCCTCTTGTTCTGTGTATCCTAGATGGATGGATGGGGGCCTTGGGATTCCTGCCCGTGCTTCACGCAAAGTGGGGGAATCTGCCTCTTCGTATGCTAATTACTTAGCTGCTAAGAACGTCCGTCAGGATAAGTGGGAAAATCCCCTGTCATTCTACGACAGGCTAATCTCGGTCTACTCCGGGGGCAAACCTGTCCCTGGATTAGAGGAAAATATGGAGTTTAAACGTCTTTTCATTATGAATCTTATGCCTTTTCAAATGAAATGTGTTCATTTCAAGGTTGATTGCAAAAAAGATTCTATGGAAGTGATAAGACAATATGCTGCGTCAGTTTTTGAGGCCGAAATACAACCTAGGATACCATCAGAGGTTTGTACAGGTCAAAAGGTCACATCCCACTCGCAGGAAGTAGAAGAGGTTCCCTCTCCTTCAGAGTGCAACAGTGAACAGGTCCCTCATGATAACAAACAACAGATCAGTTCCAGCTGGACCAGTGACTCAGATCGGTTCACAGGAGGTTCTTCTGCCCCTGCCCCTCAGGTTGAAAACCTTGAGATGAGCAGTGAACCACACGAGGTAGGTGTTCGCTCTCTAGATGAACACAGATGGTTCGGATCGAACCAAAAGAGTTCTCACCTAGGTCTCACAGTGGGTGAACTTCGAGAGAAGTTGATGTCTGGGAACCGTGACCCTTTGAAAAAGGGTCTGTCCCGACATGTGCCCCCGAGAAGCGGCCCTCCTGCCCCTGCCCCTCGAACTGCACAGTTCGAGACATGCAATGAGTCACACATGCTCCAGATTATGGAAACGGCGCCTCCGCGCGAGGACGTGACTGAGGTTGTGAGTTGTTTGTCAAATGATTTAAATGTTACAGTGGTTGACCAAGCTGACACAACGTATGACGTTGTCCTTGATGATAACACAAACAACAACCTTGTTCCACCTGATGAAGCGACGCGCAGCACTGCCTTTTGCAGCAACTCAGTGCACACAGTTGACAACAACATCGTCAACACTGACATAAATGCTGACAGCAAACAAATTGCTGATGGTCAGCGTCCTAAAAGACCAGATGCTGACAGCAAACAAATTGCTGAAAATCCGCATCCTGAAGGTCATGATGCTGACAGCGACAATGATTACACAGACAGAGTCACGCGTACACAGAAACGTGTGGACAAACCTGAACGGTTTCTGTGTAACTTTATAAAAAGGGGGATAGCTAAGAGAGCTTACCTGCCACTCACATTGGAAGGGGTCCTAGAGCAAGAAGCACTCCTGGTTAGCGGCTCAGACGTGTCTGTCATGTCAGCCAAACTGTTTGAGGAGCTAAGGACCGCCGCTAACGATGTTGGCAGGCAAATACCCTTTGTGAAAGACACTTATGGTGATCAACTGGGCCTCGCAAAGACGAGAACAACCCTAATAGCCATGGTTCACATGCAGATTGGCGAGATGTCACTATACCACCCGGTATATGTGTCTGATCTTGACTCACTCCGGGCTCCATTTGTGGTTGGCCAAGATTTTATAAATCGCTTTGAAGCGATTATAAATTATGGCAATCAGACGATGTGGGCCACAGTGAGCAGTCCACTGCCATTCGTGGTACCTCACCAAGGTCAGGACACTGACTGTCTAACAACGGGTACAGCTGAGGTGAAAATGGATTCCCAAACCGAGACCACAAACCCGGTAAGTGATCCTTCATATACAGGTGAGACAGAGGAGACTCAACAATTGGTCCAGACTCTGGCCCATCACGAGGACCTCCTCTGCGAGCTGACACCTTCAGCACTCCCTGACCACTTCCTACCACAGGTAGAAGAGGGTGTGGTGATCCAAGGGTCCCACACCGTTGACGCTGTACTGTCCTGTGGGACAGGTAATTCGGCAAACAGCCAAACTTTCAGTGAAGTCTTGGTTCAAGGACATCTGAGCCCACAAGGTGACAGTCTACAACACTCTGACAGTCACTTGGACTTCATTGTTACTGATTTTGAGGACCCCTCCTTAAACAAAAGGGGGGCAGACTCACACTTCCTACCACCGGTAGAGGACGGTGTAGAGATCCAAGGATCACACACCGAGAACGCTGTGCTGTCCTCTGGGACAGGTAATTCGGTTATCATCCAAGCTTTCTATGAAACCTTGGTTCAAGAGCATTTGAATCTAGAACTACTCAGAGATGACATAGTTCTTACAGACTCAAAGAGCACCTCTTCATTCATGAAGTGGGATGACATACATCACAACGACAGAGACACGCCTGCGACGGCGCCGACAGTTGTGACACACCTGCATTACGCAGAAAGAGGTAAATGTACAGAGGTACGTTGGCCGAAACCTAAAAGGTTCCTGCGTACTGTCTACTCTAAGCTGCGTAAACAGCCTAAACTAAACAATGGCATCCTAACTCGTGCCCATGGACGGACGTCCACACCTGTGCGCGTGGTCCCTCATGACCACAGGGGGGTGATGTTAGGCCATGCCCATGTCAAGGACAAAGATTTCAATAACCCCACAAACGACAAAGATCTCGCAAACTCAAAGACTTCATGGGAAAACAAGGTCGTCCAAGCACAGGATAGTAAATAAACTAAACAGTTTAAACTATTCTAGTTGCGAAAAGAAACCGTTCCAACTAGAACTTAGAAACGCTAAGCATAAAACCCACAACAAAAACTAACCTTAACAACCGTTTAAATCTGCAGGATTTAATTGACATCGGTTATAAAGCTAAGAACTGTTTTTCTTGTGTGTGACGTGGAATCTGACGACCAGAGTGAGTTTGACGTAGTGAAACGTTGTTTTTAGTTGCTTAATTGCTACTTTTGTGTTATTGAAGTTGTTATTGTTTTCTGAACACTCCCAGCCAAAAGAGGTTTTGATTGTTGATTAGTTGAAGACTTAAATGGATTTTAACTATGCCAACATGCTGTTCATTTTGTTAAAGATCTCAATCTTTGATGAGTCATAGTAGATTAATACTACTTAAGGTACTATAATCTACACTGATCTCCCAATCATTTAGGTAGAACCGATGCGATCGTTTCTATTCTAGATCTATTCATTTTGATGAGTCTCGCCATAGACTTCAAAATTTTTAGGGATTACCAAATCTTGCGTCGTTCGTCTAAAAGACAACAGACATTTAGACCAAACTAGTTTCATTTTTTCATTTTAGTTTAACCTAAACTAATTAATGAATGGAGGAATAGTTTGAAAGAAGAGGCCTTCGTTACAGAAGACCTCCCCATTTCTATAGGTATAGATCCCTATATCTGATTTTTACAGCATTGATCCACCCCTTAATTGGTAATTTTAGCTGATCTAATCCATGATAGCTTACATACCAGGTGCATATAGGTAAGGCTTAATGTAGAATCCCAATCATAAGCCCACCTAAAACCACATAATTGCATGACACATTGAACCAGGGTGGCACCGACTGGAAGCCATCCAGCCTGCAACCTTCGATGTGGGGACCTGCTGATCCAACGTTGGTCTTCAACCTTCATCCAAGGGCCGCCTCCTCTGCTTCAATCGAGGGATCCCCTCTACATGCTGATTAAAACTATTCTTGCTGATGAAATCAATAACCCCCATCGTTGTGGATTTACCGTTGTGGATTATAAGACTTTGTTTCCAAGGGATCACAGACTCAGTTCTCCATGGGTTAACAGACTATGTTTTCCAAAGGATTAAAAGCTTGCCGCAATGGGATTACCTACGAACAGTATGGAATTTCCAAAAACATTATGGGAGTATAATTTTGAACTTTTTGATTTTTCTTTTTCCACTTGCTGGATTACATAGAAATCAGAGACATTCGGTGGTATCCTTTCGTGTTGGAACTCATCTCCAAGGACAGGCGATGACTTCCAAAAAGGGGGACTGTAGTGATACACCTAGCCTCTGATATTTCTGTCTTGACCTTCAAGTACACCTCTCCACATCTCTCTGAAACTCTAAGTGTTACACCTTCTTGAAGCCCTCAAGGAGACAAATTGACACTTATATTTTGGTTAACAATTATTATGAATTAATGGACACTAATTAATCAGATTGAACTTTCTCTTTAATGTGTGTTAATTCAGAATTGATCAAACAGTATTTTTGTCATTTCAATGATGATTTTACTAAACTGGTATATTTTAAATATGACAAAGTTAAGAGAACATCTCAGAATGATCATGCTTTGAACTGTCTGCTCTAGGCAGAATAAGTGTCGAAAGTTGAAGGAACAATCCTTCGTATTTGTTTGAACTGTTTTTGTTTCAAAGGAAAAGTGCTAGACATAGCTTGCTTTCGGTCTCCCGTCCTTTCTAAAAACAATGAATCAGTTCTCAAAACAAAGTACTGACTTGTGCACATGCACCTGCATCTTCTCACGTATGTTTTCTATGTTTTGTCTACCCTATCATCTGTCACTCAAACTCACTCATTTGCAAAGTCACACCCTCTCTAGGGGTGCAACAACCAATCAGCAGGAAGTATGTGACTAAGTCACACCCCCTTCTTAAGGGGCACTTCCTGCATTTTGGGTTAGAGTTTCGAGGAGTACGAACTGTCAACCTGCTCTCTCCTCTGGAAAGCCGGAGACGGACCGGTCATGTGTCAACGACCCACGTCTCCGCTAGGATCATAGTAAAGCCTTACTGTGATCCTGTCACTCTTCTGGAAGAATTTGTTTTCTAGAGTTTTATTTTGAAAGTCAGTCTGTGCGCTTGACCGTTGGTCCCTGCCGAGGGAGGCGAGTTCCTCGTATCGTGAATCAGCACACTCACGCTGAAGTCCAACTGGACGGCCACTGGACAAACCCATCCACGTGTGTGTCCACAAACTTCTCCACTCTTGTCTCCAAGAGACGAACCTTCAACAGGTAACGAGCCGTGGTGTGTTTGAGCGTGCGGGAGCCCAGCAGTCTGCTCGTGTGGGGGAAACGGTGTCACCCAGTCTGGTTCAAAGTAACCAACTTTAGCAACTTAGCTTCCAGTATTCCTTCCTCCTATTTCTTATTTTCATAAGCTATTTAATCTGTCAAGTAATGTGCCAACAGTTAAGTTTTAATTGTCTGTTTGTTTTAATTTGAATTCTTGTCAACGTAGTTATTAAATCAGAGCCAATATCGATACAAATGTTTAATGTAATTTTTGTGATAGTTTCAATAAAAGGTCTATTTTCTGGTAGACCAATATAAATTGAAGTCTAAGCGTGAAATTACATTTCTGATTAATCACAGTAGAAACAATTTAGTATCGGAAAAAGGAAGAACTCGCACTTTGGTGGCAGTTTGTGCAAGATTAAAATCTGCTAAACTGCGCATCCAATAATGGTGGCTCAGTAAGTGTTTAAATACCTTACTAAACATAATTTATTCTATTACACATTCTTCTGGAGTTAAATTAAAATCACCCCCAACAACAACACGGTCAGTGGAATAATTCAGCTGCATTTTTTAAATAATTGTTGTGACTTGATGTAATAACTGTTTTGTTTTTTTTTGGTCGCTGTTGTATTCATAAACCTCAACAATTATGAACAAATTGCTGTCAATATCCAAAACACATGCTGCCCAGTGTCCAGCATCATCTATTTCCTGAAAAATAACCTTTCCTGGACAAGTAGCTACTCCTGCAGAACGATTTGTGCCGTGACTAAAAATGATCTCATCACCCCATTGTTAAGTCCAACACTTAACATCAGTTAATTCTTAAGTGTCTCTTGGAAGAAAGAAAAAAAACAGTTAGCCTTTTGACCTTTGCAAAATATAAAAACAGCCTTATACTTAATAGTCTTTGAGCCCTCTTGCATTAAAAGAAGAAAATAGAATCTCAGTCTTTAAATTAAATACTTAACACATTAAGAACTATAACAATACAAAATAAAAATAATACTTAGGATATAGGAGGTAGAGTAAAAAAACTGAGTAGAGTCCCCATAATAGTCCCTTGAAAAAGAAAAAAAAAATCTCCACTGTAACAGAAAAACTTCAAGTTTCATCTAAACATTAAACAGCGTTCGAACTTCAGCTAAAAATTATCTTCCCTTCGATGTAGGCGAAGGGTCCTCTGAATCCTGCAGCCTAAGGCCCCCAGTATACTCCCGCGTACATCCATACGCAGAGGTACGCACGTATGTACGCTGAGGTACAAGTGTACCCCCGCAGGGCATGTACGCGCAAAGCTCAATTTTTACGAACGCGTACGCAAACGCAGTGTCCCACAATAAACGGCCCGGCGCCGGACTGTTTTGTATGCGACACCAATGTATTAAATTCCCCTTCTTCATCCCTGATCTGGCCTTTTCTTTTGTTTTGTTTTTTTGCCAAAAGGCAGTGATCTCTTCCTCATCCGTTGACGCCATAACAAAAATGATGAGAAATGAACAAATTTGTCACGTTCAAATTAAACTCAGGTTTAGCGTGGCTGCGGGAGGTTCTGGAGATTTCCTGGTGTGCTGGTCTGATGTGTGGGCTACAGGACCAGCGCTCCGTTTTTAAAAAAATTTTTAGAACTTTTTATTAACAACATATAAGCACAGAACACCGCTGAGGCTGCCAGTGCCTTTTTTTTTATACCTGTCAATCAATTCAGTAGGTGTGTCAGCAAATGACCAATCGGTGACTTCAATTTGTCCCGTAGGTAAACGCTCCTTGTCTGTGGAGCTGTGTTGCAACTGCTCAGGGTGGATACTCGAGTATGATGTCTGAATCCTTTGCGTACAGTACGCGCGTACGTACGCGTGAACCGACGTACGTGGCAGTATACTTGGGGCTTTACCCTCCTTTCTTGCCTGGTCAATTCTCGGCCAGGGCGCCTGTCTCGACTTCCAGTCCTCCTGGGTCAGGTCCTCTGCAAACTTGAGACCTTCATCTTTGCAGATCTGTGAAGACTTTGTTTTTTTACACACCTCATCTCTTACACGTCTCTTGGAGAAGAGGATTATAATTTGTGTCGACCTTCCGTTGATCTTCCCACTCTGTGAACGATGTCAACAGCATCCTCCATCTTTCCAGCCAGATCAGGTAGAATTCTGCTCAACAACTCCACGACTTCAACTTTGATGTTTTCATTAACTGTTTCCTTGTTTCCTTTAATCCGTAGGCACCATCTTCCTTTATATCAGGTGTGCCCAACCAGTCGCTCGCGGGCGACCGGTCGCCCGCCAGCTGGTTCCCAGTCGCCCGCGAAGCGCAACCTTGCAACAGCTGACGAGCCGGCTCTCAGCTGTTAACAAGTGAAATGTCCACTGCTAAGCTTCATTCTAACTCCGGCAGAAGTGGTGGAGGTGGAGGGTGGGAGGAGTGACTATATTCCAATGCGCAACAACGCTTTCCTCAGCCCTCCCCATCTTGTATTCTCACAGACATAGTCTCGCGAGTTTTGGGTGCGGTGACATAACTGAACCTAAAGTCTGATGAGAGCGCTGTGGAGTGAATGTCTGTATGCAGAAAACATGGATGGAAAACTAGCGAACAAGCAAACGAAAACTTATTATTTTCACAGAGTGGGAAGAGGAGTATTTTTTTGTTTATTCTAATTCGAAGTCCATTTGCCTCATCTGTAATTCGAGCGTTGCCTTACACAAAAAGTGTAACTTGGAGCGGCATTTCAAGACGATGCACAAACTGTTTGAGACAGATTTCCCTCCTAAAAGTTGTTTACGGACTCAGAAAGTGTGGGAGCTAAAAAACAAGCTTGCAGCCTATCAATCGACCTTCACTTGGCCTAGCACAAAAGGTAGAGCTGCTACAATCGCTACCGTGTTAGCCGCATACTGGCTCAACATAAGAAGTCTTTCAGTGATGGAGAAGTTATGAAAGAAGCATTTATTATTCTGCATTATTCACATGGATTATTGAGCATAAATCAGGATGATATTCTGTGTTATTCACCTGGATTATTGATCATAAATCAGGATGGTATTCTGTGTTATTCACCTGGATTATTGATCATAAATCAGGATGGTATTCTGTGTTATTCACCTGGATTATTGATCATAAATCAGGATGGTATTCTGCATTATTCACCTGGATTATTGATCATAAATCAGGATGGTATTCTGCATTATTCACCTGGATTATTGATCATAAATCAGGATGGTATTCTGCATTATTCACCTGGATTATTGATCATAAATCAGGATGGTATTCTGCATTATTCACCTGGATTATTGATCATAAATCAGGATGTTATTCTGTGTTATTCACCTGGATTATTGATCATAAATCAGGATGGTATTCTGCATTATTCACCTGGATTATTGAGCATGCATCAGGATGTTATTCTGTGTTATTCACATGGATTATTGAGAATGCATCAGGATGTTATTCTGTGTTATTCACCTGGATTCTTGATCATAAATCAGGATGGTATTCTGCATTATTCAACTGGATTATTGAGCATAAATCAGGATGTTATTCTGTGTTATTCACATGGATTATTGAGAATGCATCAGGATGTTATTCTGTGTTATTCACCTGGATTATTGATCATAAATCAGGATGGTATTCTGCATTATTCACCTGGATTATTGAGCATGCATCAGGATGTTATTCTGTGTTATTCACATGGATTATTGAGAATGCATCAGGATGTTATTCTGCGTTATTCGCCTGGATTATTGAGCATGCATCAGGATGATATTCTGTGTTATTCACCTGGATTCTTGATCATAAATCAGGATGGTATTCTGCATTATTCAACTGGATTATTGAGCATAAATCAGGATGTTATTCTGTGTTATTCACATGGATTATTGAGAATGCATCAGGGTGTTATTCTGTGTTATTCACATGGATTATTGAGAATGCATCAGGATGTTATTCTGTGTTATTCACCTGGATTATTGAGCATGCATCAGGATGTTATTCTGTGTTCTTCACATGGATTATTGAGAATGCATCAGGATGTTATTCTGTGTTATTCGCCTGGATTATTGAGCATGCATCAGGATGGTATTCTGTGTTATTCACCTGGATTCTTGATCATAAATCAGGATGGTATTCTGCATTATTCAACTGGATTATTGAGCATAAATCAGGATGTTATTCTGTGTTATTCACATGGATTATTGAGAATGCATCAGGGTGTTATTCTGTGTTATTCACATGGATTATTGAGAATGCATCAGGATGTTATTCTGTGTTATTCACCTGGATTATTGAGCATGCATCAGGATGTTATTCTGTGTTCTTCACAAGGATTATTGAGAATGCATCAGGATGTTATTCTGTGTTATTCGCCTGGATTATTGAGCATGCATCAGGATGGTATTCTGTGTTATTCACCTGGATTCTTGATCATAAATCAGGATGGTATTCTGCATTATTCAACTGGATTATTGAGCATAAATCAGGATGTTATTCTGTGTTATTCACCTGGATTATTGATCATAAATCAGGATGGTATTCTGTGTTATTCACCTGGATTATTGAGCATGCATCAGGATGGTATTCTGCATTATTCACCTGGATTGTTGATCATAAATCAGGATGGTATTCTGCATTATTCAGATGACACACCATCCTGCTGCACATAGCAGCTGCCTAGTTTTGATATTTAGGTTTTATTGAGATTTGAAATTGTTGTTGGAGATTTGTAAATATGCACCTTTGTAAGTAACTTTTTGTAAATAGTTAGTGTAAATGAGGGAGTTTTATATTGTTCAGTTCAGTTGTTTATTTGTTTCTTTAAAAAAATGTGGTGTGCTTTTCAAATATTGTGTTCTTTTACTTTGATAAAATACTTTAATTAAATAAAACTAGCAACACCTTACGTTCTGTTTTATTTACTTTAAAAAAAGTGAGGAGTAGGGAGATGAAAAATTATGTTTTTTGATACTGAGACTGGACGAGTAGCTCTCGGCAAACTGCCGACTTCCAAAGTAGCTCTTGGTTCAAAAAAGGTTGGACACCCCTGCTTTATATCTTTCTTGACCCACCAAACGTTCCTTCATTTCCTCCTTTTCCTTTTGAAGAAGCTCTACCGTATTTTTCGGATTATAGGTCGCACCGGAATATAGGTCGCGTGTCCAATTATTGCCAAAAAATTGGAAAAATCCATAAATAGATGGTGTAGAGGCAGGGGAACCGACTTGGGACCCGAAGGACCCAGGTTCGAAACCCCAGTCACGGCATACCTTGTGGTGTCTATGGGCGGCACACCTCATCCCCAATTGCCCCCCGGGCGCTTTCAATAGCTGCCCACTGCCCCACCTGGTGGTGGTTGGGTTAAATGCAGAGACTAATTTCGTCTTGTATGGAAACATACACAGATGACAAATGTGACATTATTATTATTATTATTAAATAGGTCGCACCGGATTATAGGTCGCACCTACGTCACCGCCGACGTAACGCGCCATCCATCGCTGACGCGCCGCGTGACCATCGAGTCAACCCGGTAATATGGACCGAGTGTTTAGCTCTGCTGCTAATGTCTGCCAGAAGCTAACAGAAGCTAAACACGAGACGATTCCGTCTCTGAAAACACGAATAAAAAAATCGAATTTTATGTCAAATGTTTTATCGAGACCATAGTAACGTACATTAAAGCTTCTATAATTACACTCTGTAAGCAGAAAAAATATACACCGAGTGGTTTTGAAGCTATTTATAACGTAAACAGAAGTACACAGATAAAAAAACGAATGCTAACACGAGACGAGTCCGCTTCTGACACAAATAAAAAATCAAATTTTATGTCAAATGTTTTATTGAGACCATAGTAACGTACATTAAAGCTCCTATAATTACACTCTGTAAGCAGAAAAAATATACACCGAGTGGTTTTGAAGCTATTTATAACGTAAACAGAAGTCTCGCTGTTTGTGTTCATGCCGTTTTTATTTTTTATCACCAGTACCAGTTCACTGCTTGTGTATGATCGCCAAACATTGTTGGATCTTCGTCTCTCTGCCAAGGATTTTGTGAAATTCGACTCTGATTGTAGTGTTCATACGACGTTTCAGCCATTTTCCTTCACCGGTGGGACACCTGCTCACACTTGCCACACCCACGCTCCTCTCCCTCTGCGTGAACGCCGGCGCCGCCGGGGCAAACGCAGCGGAAGACTTTTAAAGTTTAAAGCTTTTTTGGCACGATTTCCCGTGACCTCCCAGAGGAGAAATGGAGCGTTTCCTGGTTTCTCCCCGAGCCCGCGCGTGCTGGACCCTGCTGACAGCTGGCTGGTGTGTGTCAGTTCAGATGACGTCGTCCGCCCCCCGTGGCCCCCCACTCTCCCCGTCATCGCCGGCGTGGTGTCAACTCCTGTCATCTACGAGCCCTGCGTCGGGCTCCACAGACAGCTGCAGCTGCACTGGCCCCTGCCAGGTTCGGTCTTGTTAACGCAAGATCACTGACAAACAAATCTTTCATCTTGAGGGACTTCTTCATGTCCCGTGATCTGGATTTCCTCTGTGTGACAGAGACATGGCTGAGAGCTGATGAGCCCGCAGCTCTTATTGAACTGTCTCCTCCTGATTGCTGCTATTTTAATTGCCCGCGCCTGTCGGGTCAGAAAGGAGGAGGAATAGCAGTAGTTTTTAAAAATGATTTTAAATGCCGTCAGGTCTGCCTGCAGTCTTATACAAGTTTTGAACAATGTTCATTTGAAATCGGCCGCTCTCATGTGATCTTGTGTGTCGTCATCTATCGATCACCCAAGTACAATAAGGATTTTATAAATGACTTTTCAGAATTCCTGGCTGACATCTTACCCAAATATGACTTTGTTCTAGTACTTGGAGATTTCAATTTTCACTTAGACCGTCCTGATGAGCAAATCTCCAGGAGCTTTTTAAATGTTATTGACTCTTTTAATTTTGTGCAGTCCGTGTCCGCTTCTACACATATTCTTGGACACACGCTGGACTTGGTCTTGTCCCACGGTCTGGAGGTGTCTAATTTAGAGATATGTGACGCTGTGTTTTCGGATCATAAGCCGATTATTTTTTACATTCCTACACACTGTCCAGTTCAAGTGCACGCTCCTCCGGAGCGCTGTCGCATGTTCAACTCCTCCTCTCCAACCCTGTTCTCCTCCACGTTTCTTGGTCTCTGCGAGGAGAACTCTGAAGACTCTCTTAGTTTAAATATTGATGAACTGGTTTCCAACTTCCACTCTGTTTGTTCACAAACACTGGACACGATCGCTCCTTTGAAGAGCCGGCGCACCAGACCTGCTCCTGAGCCCTGGCTGAGTGACATCATGCACGCGGCCAGGCGCAAGTGCAGAAAAGCAGAGCGCAGATAGAAAAAAAACAAATTGCATGTTTCTTTTGATATTTTCAAAGAGAGCCTGTTACATTATCAAAACACTGTAAAAGCCGAGAAGAACAAATATCTCTCAGGCATTATTTCATCTAACTGTAACAACCCCAGAGTTCTGTTCAAAACTATAGACCTTGTTCTCAACGCTCCTAAATCTGTTGATTTTGACGCCTCTAGTGAAGTCTCTGAAAGTTTCCTTCACTTCTTCACTGATAAGATTGTGTCAACCAGAGCAGGTATTTCTCAACCTTGATATGACCCCTCCATTCCTCTACACTGCTCATCTGTCTTTGATCAGTTTGAACCTGTGTCCATCACTTTCCTAGAGGACATAGTTGGTCATATGAGGCCGTCTGGTTCCCCCGCAGACTCCATCCCACCTCGCTTGTTTAAGGAGGTATTTTATACAATAGGACCAAGTGTACTCCAGATTATTAATACCAGTCTTTCCTCTGGTATGGTACCAGAGATTTTTAAACATGCATTTGTACGCACTCTACTTAAAAAAACAGGCCTTGACCCCTCTCTCTGCTCTAACTTCAGGCCCATCTCTAATCTCCCCTTTATTTCTAAACTGTTAGAGAAGGTTATTTACAACCAGCTGGTACCATTCTTAGAGGAAAATGGTATCACTGAGCCGTTTCAGTCTGGATTTAAAGCCCGCCACAGTACAGAGAGTGCACTTCTGAGGGTTTCAAATGACATTTTTCTTTTAACAGATTCAGGAAGGTTTGTTGTTTTATTGCTCTTAGATTTGTCTGCTACATTTGACACTGTTGACCACAGGGTTTTAATATCTCGTCTTGAGCACTGTGTGGGCATTAGGGGTGTCGCCCTCAATTGGTTTAGTTCCTATTTGGCCAATAGGAGCTTTTGTGTAAAAATTGACAATTTTATTTCTTCCACTGCTCCTCTTCCACATGGCGTACCCCAGGGCTCTATCCTTGGCCCTCTTTTATTTGCTCTTTATTTACTCCCCCTCGGCTCAATTTTTAGGAAACATGGGATAGCTTTTCATTTTTATGCTGATGATTGCCAGATCTATCTTCCCCTGGCACAAAACAATACTCTCCAGCAACTCACACACTGCCTTAATGATGTTAAGGCATGGTTTTCTCTAAACTTCCTCAGTCTAAACGAGAACAAGACTGAAGTCATGATGTTTAGACCGAGTTGCTGTCCTTCTTCCAGCATAGACCTTGGCTCACTGTCTTTTTATCTCATGGACTATGTCACCAATCTGGGGGTGAAGTTTGAGTCTGATTTTAAATTTGATAAACAGATCAGCAGTGTTGTTCAGAAAAGTTTTTATCAGCTTCGACAAATTGCAAAAGTGAAACCAATCTTATCAAGACCTGACTTGGAAAAATTAATCCACGCTTTTATAACATCTCGTCTTGATAATAATAATAATAATAATAATAATAATGCATTCAATTTATAACGCACTTTTCATTAGTGAAAATCTCAAAGTGCTACACACATTGAATGTTGCACACATTCATACACCGGTAGCGGCAGACTGCCATGCAAGGTGCTTTCCAGTCCTACCGGGAGCAACTCGGGGTTAAGTGTCTTGCCCAAGGACACAACAACACATGGTGTGGGGAACCGGGATTCGAACCGCCAACCTTGATTACTGTAATGCACTGTACGTAGGCATCAGCCAGACCCCTCTCATCCGTCTGCAGCTCGTGCAGAATTCTGCTGCTCGCCTCTTAACCCAGACCCGTAGGCGTGAGCATTTCACTCCCATCCTGGCGTCCCTTCACTGGCTCCCTGTGCATTACAGAATTCATTTTAAACTTTTGCTATTTGTTTTTAAATGCCTGAACAACCTTGCCTCGCTATATTTGTCTGAGCTGCTTCAGCCTTACTGCCCTCCTCAATCCCTACGATCAGCTGATCAGTTGCTGTTGACAATGCCTAAAACTAGGCTGAAGCTCAGAGGTGACAGAGCATTTTCTGTCGTTGCTCCCAGGCTGTGGAACAACTTACCCTTGCATGTCAGACAGGCCTCCTCTCTTCCCGTTTTTAAATCCCGTTTAAAAACACACTTTCATTCTTTGGCTTTTCAAACGTGATCTTATTTTCATGGCATTTTAATACACCTGCAGAAAGACTGGTACATGTATTTTTTATTTTTTGTATGTTTTTTATCGTTTTAATTGACATGTCTTTTATGTTGTTGTACAGCACTTTGGTTAACCTTACGGTTTTTGAAATGTGCTTTAGAAATAAAGTTGATTGATTGATTGATTGAAGTACACAGATAAAAAACGAATGCTAACACGAGACGAGTCCGCTTCTGACACGAATAAAAATTTGAATTTTATGTCAAATGTTTTGTCGAGACCATAGTAACGTACATTAAAGCTCCTATAATTACACTCTGTAAGCAGAAAAAATATACACCGAGTGGTTTTGTACAGTACACAGATAAAAAACGAATGCTAACACGAGACGAGTCCGCTTCTGACACGAATAAAAAATTGAATTTTATGTCAAACGTTTTATCGAGACCATAGTAACGTACATTAAAGCCTTATAATTACACTCTGTAAGCAGAAAAAATATACACAGATTGGTATAACATACCGTAAACAGATATACATCCACAAGCTAACAAGCTATGCTAATAAAAGATCGATTTTTTTAATTTATCTCAAACATCTAATAAAGCTACTCACTTGTAAACGTCCACACTGTGATTCCATTCCATTCTGTAAGTTTCAGAAAAATCTGCTGAATGGTTCTTGACTTATCTTGCTAACAAACAGCAAACAAACGGAGCTAACAAAGCTACATCCACACCAGGAGGCCGACAGTCAGTCCGAGCAGAAGAGCTTTTTTTCGGACACATGAGCTGGAAAAGGTCTTATTCTTCTTCTTGGGTCAGTGTACTCCTCTGGAAGTGGTACTGCATTGCGCCCCTAGCGGCCGAAAGTGGTACTGCACCATTTTCTGCCAAACTGAAAAGGCTCATAACTGAGTCAAAAACTGGTCTAAAAATATGGAAAAAAATCCATAAATAGGTCGCACCGGATTATAGGTCGCAGGCCTTGAAAAAAACCATAAAAAGGTGCAACCTATAATCCGAAAAATACGGTAAGATAATTCAGGCAGGCATCTACAGCAGATAAGATATTGATTATCTCCCACAGAGCTCCTCTTTAACAAAAACCAAAGTTTTTTATTTTATTTTATAATCAAGGCCATAAAAGAAGAACTTCAATCTGCCACTTAAGAAAGTTTAGCTGCTACATAACATAACTGCTATATTTGGACAGAAAAAAAAAGAAGTAATAACACAGTTTTCTCTTATGTGTTTCATTTAAGAGAAGATAGTTTACCTTCTTCTGCTTTTCTTCTGTCTTTCACACTTCAAATCAACAATAAATTATTGTCCTACATCCAAAAATGTTGACAACTACTTTATTTTTTTACGCCTAACTTCTTGAATGTCACTTTTTCCAACAGGCCTTTCTCCAAGGCCTTGTGTACTCTGTCACTATTTTATTGGCTTTTTCCTTATTGAGCTATGACAAGCTAATCATCCCCCTGTGCCAGTTTGGGAATACCTCCGCTGACATTAGACACAAACAAACACAGAACAAGGATTTTGATGCTGACAAGCCTAATCAGCAGCATCTAAACACTTTTACCAAGGGATCGAATATGGTAAGTCATACACCATCGTTTTAAATGTATTAGCAGCTTTCCTCATCATATTGCTGAATTAATAAAAGCTCTTCTGAAAACAACACAAATAAACCAAGCTGCTAGAATGGCTGTATCCGCAGGTGTGAAGCTGCTGAGGGATCATACTTGCTTCTTTAATACATGTTGGCCGAGACGCCAGAGTATGACAGACAGGAAGTGCTTGTTATCTGCTCTTTTGAAACAAAATGTACATGACCGTATAAGAAACAAGCTTTTGGTAGTCCTTCACAAAACAAAGAGCCAGTGGATCCTTTCATTTGTTTTATGTGTGTTTATAATGTACTTTTCTTTGCTTTGCACACATAGCCAAAAGGGCAAAGTGTTGCACCACTCTGCTCTACATTTTATTTTTTCCTCCTCTGAGAATATTTTTACAAGCCCATAATTGATGCGCACATCTCTGTGGAAATTACTTATCCTCCTGTGAGCGTTTTCCCTCTTCTTTAACCTCCCGATACCAATCTTTTTTAATTAAGTAATGACTTTCAAATGAATCTCAGATCATGTGTGAGAGAGGACACTTATCCTTAAAAATATCTCAGGCTTGATGGATTAATCGAGGAGGAAGTAGGCCATGTGTCCTGCACATTAACAATCCATCTTTTGCTGTTACGGAGAGCCATAATGGTGAGGAGAAGTGCAGCAAAAGCGTCAGTGATTTTCCAAATGATAGTATACAAAAACAACTGGTGACAGATAATGTCTGCAGGTGTGGGCCTGTGTATGCAGCACGAATGCTACCTGCAGTTACAGTGACTTCACATGCATATCAAAATGCAATGTGAAGTGAGTCCATTTTCAGCAGTGCCTAAATCTATATTCACTCTAACAATACTGCTCTTGACTCCCCAGCGAGCTCAACAAATGCCACACAATCAGCCCACAACATTTATTCCTGCTCTAAACCAAGTGAAGCCAATCAATTGGGCCTCACTGTGGTCAGAGCCTCTGTCAATGCACCATACAGACCCAGTTTCTCTTAAGAAAAGGAGAGAACATGAGTTTAAAAAAAAGTTACGAGAAAAAAAGCAGAGGAGGCGGTGAAAATGACCCGAGTAACGTTAAAGGATTTTTTCCCCCTCTTTGCACAAAAGATCAGAGTGTTTCCACTTCCATTCCCTGATCTTTAGCTACTCTTTCTCTCGCCGACGTGCAACGGTGAAGAAGCCAGATTGCACGACTAAATAGTCATGTGGAGCTTTACTCCATTTGATATTTATATTCTCATTGAAGTGTTCTTGTTGCTGAAGTTTTAATTGGGTGCTAATAAATAAATCATCCTGTCTCTTCCTCAACAGATGTGCGAGCGAGCTTTACGCTGCATAATATCTGTCTGCTTTGCAGGTGTGTGTGCTTGCCTGATGTCACTGGCGTGCTGGATGAGATGCACCACCCGGAACCCCTTAATCTGCTGTTCTGGGGCTCAGTGAAAGAAATCACAACAAACCGAGGGACGTGACAGGCCCTGAGATGGATTTCTGTTTACTGTGACCCGCTTTATATGAACATGTGTATTTGTTATAGGCAGAGTGGGGTGTAAAAGCTAATGTTGGTGTCACTGCTGTTATCGGAACCTCTTCAGACGTCAACTCCCATTTCTGTGATAGAAACTGAACACGTTAGCTTCATAACTGAAGGAGCAAGGAGCTACTTTTTTTCCTAACAAACGGCGATGACAATCTTATATTGTTAAATCTCAACCTAAAAATACGAGTGAAAGTGCTGAGTTAAATGGATTGGACTTGTATAGCACCTTTCTATCTCATCAAGACACTCAAAGTGCTTTACACTACAATCTGTGCCATCATTTACTCATTCATACAGCACTCTACTAGATCTATACAAAGCTAATTGAACAAATCATTCTAAAGAGACTAATCAGTGGATCATTCATACACTGATGGGACACACATTGGAGGCAATGATGGGTTCAGTGTCTTGCCCAGGGACACTTCGTCTTATGACTGCTGGTGGAATCAAACCCCCAACTTTTGCATTTGAGGACGACTGCTCTAACCACTCAGCCACAGCCGTCCTCAAGTGAAGTTAAGTGAAGATTTACAAGTTTAACGTCCTATAATGTTAAAATGTAATATCTTGATCACACATGATTTGTTTTGTAATCTTCTGTATTGATTTGGTCAATTGGATTTGCTAGTAGACTTAACTCTTCACTCCCATTCAACTTTGGTGCGTTTATGTAGCTAATTTAGGAAAACCTTTTATTTCAGTTAAATTCAAAAAAGGCGTTCAATACAGGATCAACTGGACTTTATTTGTTGCAGAAAACGTTTCGACTTCTGTCCAGAAGTCTTTTTCAATTCTGAATGAATGGAAGCTGTGAGAACGAGAAGTTTTATACAAGCCACGCACCAACATATGAAATTGGAAACTGAAATAACACCACAAAATACCTAACATGCCCATTCTATTTAAATTGACAAAACAACACATCACACCTGGGGGTTTGTAACACATACATGTAAATTGAAAGATCACACCTTAACAGTAGGAGGTTCCCTTGAGGTCTCTGGTATAAGACACAAAACTGTATGTAAATTGACAAAAAACACCCCCCAATTTACATACAGTTTTGTGTCTTATACCAAACTTCTCGTTCTCACAGCTTCCATTCATTCAGAATTGAAAAAGACTTCTGGACAGAAGTCGAAACGTTTTCTGCAACAAATAAAGTCCAGTTGATCCTGTATTGGACGCCTTTTTTGATTTTATCATGTCCTGGACGACTGAGAATCTTCACCAGCATGTTTCAGTTAAATCATTTGGGTATTTGTGGAAAGAAATGGAGCAATTAATATTGACTCTTGGGTTAACTGGACATGATTAACTTCACGCAGACTCTCACATGGATACATTTTCATGTTTAAATCACTTCTTGATCTGTTGCCTTCATATATCTCCTGCTGCATGTCACCCCGTGTGTGCAGCTACAGCGTGCACTCTCAGGACATTATTACCTGCAGTGTTCCCTCAGTGCGGACTGAACTAGGCAAAAGGGCCTTCTCCTACTCCGCTCCTGTTTCCTGGAATATCTTGCAAAAAGATCTGAAGCTCTCGACCTTGACCTCTCTTAGTGACTTCAAACATTTGCTAAGTTCATGGCAAAAACCAACACAGACATGTTCCTGTTTTTAGTATTTTACATCGCTTTACAGTGTAGCTGTTTTTGTTTCATTTTTTTTAATATGATTTCTTCCATTTACTTGTAGTTTTAAATGTTTTTTTTATTGATCACCCACTGCTGTCATCCATGTTTTTTGTGTTCTTTGTTTAAAACAGGTCTTTTTTCTAGATGAGTCCTCGAGGCTCAATAAGACTAACCTGCATAAATAAAGGTTGAATTGAAAAAAAAAAAATATTGCTTGTAGGTCACTCTTTGAACAACCTCAATTGGGAAAATAAAGTTTAATTATCACTGGAATTTTAAGCTAAGTTCAAGTTTAAGTGGGTAACTGCCATTCGAAAGCATTTCTGAAGCTCAAAACAGCATATCAAAGTCAAAGTCAAAGTCAACTTTATTGTCAAAACTGCAATATGTACAGGACATACACAGGATTGAAATTGCATTTCTCTCAGTCCCTCGGTGCAACAGTAACCATTTAAACACTAAAACACTGAAACATTTAATAAACATAAGCATAAAATGAAATAATAAAAGTGTAATACTGTCCTGAGTTTTTTGCATAGTAGTATAAAAGTGTAAAAAGTATATCTATAAAATAAAATGAAAGTTCTGGCATTGACATTTGTAATAGAGTGACAAAGCAGCATATGAAGTTAATGTACACAGTATATGTATGAGTCAAAGTCAAAGTCAAAGTCAACTTTATTGTCAGAACTGCAATATGTACAGGACATACACAGGACCGAAATTGCGTTTCTCTCAGTCCCTCGGTGCAACAGTAACCATCTAAACACTAAACACTAAAACATTTAATAAACATAAGCATAAAATAGTAAAAGTGTAACACTGTCCTGAGTTTTTTTATAATAGTATAAAAGTATGAAAATTTACACCAACACTGAAACACCAAACACCCAATGAACATGAGGTAGTTGATATTGGTATAGAGGCAAAGTGGCATATGCAATAAGGCTAGTAAAAATAATATAATATCAGCAGTAGTGTGGATATAAAAAGTAGTGTAAATGTAAACAGTAGTAATAAATGTAAACAGTAGTAATGAATGTAAACAGTAGTAATAAATGTAAACAGTAGTGATGAATGTAAACAGTAGTAATAAATGTAATCAGTGAATGTAAACAGTAAATGTGGTAGTTATGTTATATGGTAGTTATGTGAATGCTATTTTAATCATCTCTAAAGTGCATTCCTGTTTTGTATGGAATTGAATTCTGTCATTATTTGCATGCACATATAACAGCTGGAGCAGCTATGTGGGATAAGAAAACTGTCAAATTAAACATGTATGTAAAGACAGAAATATGTGCATACTAGTCAATGGTTGTGCAGAAAGTGTACCGTACATGTATGTTTCATTTATAAAAAATACTGTACAATTACAACAATTACTTCACAAACTTACAAATGCAAACTTCAAGTTTGCATTTATGGCTTACTCTTTATGATTACAAAGAACTAAGATTGTTTGTGAATATGATTTTTTTTTCTTTGAGAATATGATTCACAACAGTGTTTCTACATCACAGGGTCACAGGCTGGTTAATGGAGCACAGAACACATTGATACATGTTATTAAGTCATGCTTTCACACATTACTAAACCCATGACACAGGAGGCCTCAATACAGCATTTATTCGTGTTGGGGATAACTTTAAACTAATAAATCACTTTTGCCTTAACAGCTGGACTCCAACAGCAAAGATAGAGGTGAGGCACTAAATGAACTATATCTGCACATCAGTGAGCAACAAACAGCCCACCCTGATGCTTTTCTCATCACGGCTGGTGATTTCAACCATGCAGATTTAAAGAGTGTTCTTCCAAAAACATACAGAAACATAAACTTTGCAACAAGAGGAAACAACACCCTGGACCAGGTTTACACCACCATGAAAAATTCCTACAGAGCCATCCCCCTCCCCCACATTGGTGCTTCTGACCATATCTGTGTTATGCTAAAGCCAGCATACAGGCCACTGGTGAAAGTCACAAAACCAGTCCGCAAGCAGATACGAGTGTGGCCAGAGGGGTCTTCAGAGGCACTCCAGGACTGTTTTGACACCACAGATTGGAGTATGTTCAAAGAAGCTGCTACCACAAACAACACCACATGTCTCCAGGAGTACTCAGACACTGTATGTTCATACATCACCAAGTGCATTGATGATGTAACCAACCTTAAAACCATCACTGTTCGGGCTAACCAGAAGCCATGGCTGACAGCTGAGGTTTACAGACTCCTGAGAGCCAGGAATGCTGCCTTCAAAGCGGGAGATCAGGTGGGCCTGAGGGCAGCCAGAAACAACCTGGACCGGGGCATCAGAAAGGCAAAGAAGCAGTATTCTGGGAAAATAGCTCACCGTTTCAAGGACAGCAGGGATACACGCAGTCTGTGGCAGGGAATACAGACCATCACAAACTACAAACCACCCCCCCAGACCTGTGACAGCTCAGCCTCTGCGCTGAATGAACTGAATGAGTTCTTTGCTCGGTTCGAGGCAAGTAACAGCACACCAGCACATAAACTCCCCCCCTCTCCTGATGGCCAGGTGCTGACGCTGTCCTCAGACAGCGTAAGGCGATCATTCATCAAGATTAACGCCCGGAAGGCCTCTGGTCCTGACAACATACCTGGTCGTGTGCTGAAGGACTGTGCAGGGGAACTCGCAGCGGTCTTCACGGACATCTTTAACATCTCACTGAGCCAGGCCATCGTCCCCACCTGTTTCAAAGCCACCACCATCATCCCTGTCCCAAAGAAGGCAACGCCCGCATGCCTCAATGACTATCGCCCAGTAGCACTCACCCCCATCCTGATGAAGTGCTTTGAACGGCTAGTCATGAAAAGCATCACATCTGTCCTCCCTGACTCCCTGGATCCCTTCCAATTTGCATACCGACCTAATCGCTCAACCGACGATGCCATCTCCTCTGCCCTTCACACAGCTCTCACACATCTGGACACGAAGGACTCCTATGTTAGAATGTTGTTCATCGACTTCAGCTCGGCATTTAACACCATCATCCCCCAACAGCTCATCCTTAAACTGGACAGTCTGGGGCTGAACACCTCAATGTGTAACTGGCTGCTAGACTTCCTGACCGGGAGACCACAGACAGTACGGATCGGGAGTAACACATCTAGCACCATCACATTGAACACAGGGGCCCCACAAGGATGTGTGCTGAGCCCCCTTCTATTCACCCTGCTAACACATGACTGCACACCATCGTACAGCTCCAACCACTTCATCAAGTTTGCGGATGACACAACAGTGGTAGGTCTCATCAGCAACAACGATGAGACGGACTACAGGAACGAGGTGAGCCGCCTGGCCTTGTGGTGCGGACACAACAATCTCACTCTCAACGTGGAGAAGACAAAGGAGATTGTTGTGGACTTCAGGAAGAGGGATGCCCAACATCCTCCTCTGACCATCAACAGCACCGCAGTGGAGAGAGTAGACAGCACCAAGTTCCTGGGAGTGCACGTCTCAAAGGACCTGTCCTGGAGCAGGAACACTGCAGCACTGGCAAAGAAGGCTCACCAGCGTCTCTACTTTCTCCGCAAGCTGAAAAGGGCTGGAGCTTCAACCCCCATCATGAGCACCTTCTACAGAGGTGCCATAGAAAGTGTCCTGACCAGCTGCATCACTGTGTGGTTTGGTGCATGTACTGCATCCTGCCGCAAGAGCCTCCAGCGCATTGTGAGAGCAGCTGAGAAGATCGTGGGCACCTCCTTGCCCTCACTGCAGGACTTACACAGCAAACGCCTCACTCGGAAAGCCCACCGCATGGCAGGTGATCCCACACACC
>JBBPBX010040630.1:0-29270 GCA_038048925.1 Garcialebias charrua
GCTGAGCGTGCGGGAGCCCAGCTGTAACTCGTGTGGGGAAAAGTGTCACCCTGTCATTTCAAAATAATTAACTTCCGTTAAACTTAGCTTTCATTTCATCCTATTTCTTCCTCCTTATTCTTATTTTTCATAAGCCATTAATCTTTTAAGTAAATGTGCCAACAGGAGTTAGACTCTAACTGTCTGTTTGTTTAATTTGAATTCTTGTCTACAGTAGTTATTAAATCAGAGCTAATCTCGATACAAATGTTTAATGTACTTTTATGATTGTCTCAATAAAAGGTCTATCTTTTGGTGGATCAACATAAGTTGACGTCTCTCGTGAAATTACATTTTGTCTAGTCACTTTAAAGCAATTTAATCCGGAAAAAGAGTGAACTCGTGAATATTGATGATAGATGTGTGTAGATAAAATCTGCTCAAACCTTTCATCTAAAATATAGGTAAGTCAGTAAACTGACCAATTTTTCCTATATTATTACATTGTCGATTTGTTTTACAGATCAGTTAAAATAAACACCATGCTCTGTATTGCTTCCTACTTCAGCTGTGCTGAATGTGAAAGTGAAACTTAAGTGAATGGCCATGACTTGAAAGTAGTCTTCATGTGCCCTCTGCTGGATACATTGTACCATTATAGCGTGTTCCAGCATTTTAGGAGTGAAAATTAGAAGTGCCTGTAACGACAAGTAATGGGACAGTTTTCACAGATCCCTATAGGTCACTAAGTTATCGACCCTACCGATATACATCCTTATATTTATCATCTGCTATGATTTTTTTGTCTATACAGTATTCTGTTTTTTTTTTTACTTCATTTTGTATGTTGCCTGTTGTTTGTTTGTTGTACAGCACTTTGGTTGGCCTTGTTGCTGTTTTAAGTGCTTGTCCATCCCTCTCTCCAACTGTTCTTCAGACTTTCTGAAAGTTTTTAATGTTTTATTTGGTCTTTGGCGGCTTTTTCTATCAGCAAAGTTCTTGTTGGTAAACATTTTCAGAAGACCCTGATGCATGCTCAATAATCCAGGTAGAAAAATCTAAAAAAGCTAAGTCTGGTCCTGTGGACATTCAAAAACAAAAAAGCAAAACAAAAAAAATTGTAGAAACGTTTCGTCTTTCGTCCGAAAGACTTCCTCAGTCTGAGGTGCTGTGTTCAGCTCAGTCTTATAAATAGCACCCTCTCACAGTGTTACACAACCAGTTGGCTGATGACAGCCGAAACCAGCTGCTCACATGATCAAGGAGGACCATCAGCCTAACGATGGATCGTTAGCACCCTGATGGTTGTTTGCTATTCACAGAGGGCTGAGTGATACTAGCAATAACAGCATTGTAAGAGGGGGACAGTTGAACCCGGAGGCCTCCACCCCTGTTTAATGATGGACGGTTTCTTTTCACAAAGATGGCCTCCTTTACTCCTCTCTCAAACCATTGTTCCTCTCTATCAAGGATGTGAACATCTTCATTCCTGAAAGAGTGACCACATACAGAACACCATGGACTTTGTGGATAAGGTGAGGGATGTCATCCTGGAGACATGAAACAATGGTCTCTTTTGATGTCACATCACTCTTTACGTGCATTCCTGTTGATGAGGCAGTAGAGGTGGTCTGTTTAAGGTTAAAATCAGACACCACTCTGAGCAACAGGACCACACTTTCCACAGAACAACTGTGTCAACTCTTGAAACTGTGCCTGCAGTCAACCTACTTCACATATGGGGAGCAATATTATAGGCAGAAACATGGGTGTGCTATGGGGTCTCCAGTTTCTCCTATTGTTGCCAACCTGTACATGGAGGAGGTAGAAAAGAGAGCCTTGACGTCCTTTTCAGGGAGACCACCAAAGCCGTTTTCGCATTGCACAGCCCTCAACGGCCCGACCCGCCCCGCCTTCTAACCCAGGTTCGTCATGTTCGCATTTTCCTTTTCCGCCCGGGGTCCGCCCTCGTTTTGGAACCATCTCGATGCAGGTTCTGATCGGGCCGAGCTCCCGGGCCCAGTTTGACGTCATGTACTGCTCACATTTGATTTGTTGTTTGCAGAAGGGGCGGGACTCGTTCTAACAACAACCTCAGCGCGAGCTGAATTTCATTAAAATTTAACTACAGAAACCCCTAAAAATTGTTAGCTGAATTAGTTTTTCTGAGTTCAATTTTTGTTAATAACTGATTACAAATCAGCTTATGTTAGAACGTAAATAACACGAAGCGCGCACCCATACAGAGCATTTCCGCCTTTCAGCGCGAGCTGAATTTCATTAAAATATAACTAATATTCTCTAACTCTTGCCCGTAGCCAGGATTTTAAAATATAACAAATATTCTCTAACTCCTGCATGTAACCAGGATGTTACGTAGGGTGAATCCTTTATAGTAAAAGTGGACTCCTAAAAAAAACAATACGACTCCGTGACTGAGTGGTTAGGGCGTCCGCCTTCCACTCTAAATTTTATCTTGACTCGGGGAAGCAGGTACTTACCCAGAGGTGGAGACACAGCCAACCTGTGAGGAAGCAGGCGAGGGCCTAACTGCACACCACAACTATCCCCACCCAGCCGGCAATGCCAGCAGAGCAACGCTGCAGAAATGGACAGGTGTAACACCCACAAACCCAACCATGATCCCAGACATTAATTCAAGAAGCTGGAACTTACGATCTCAGACGAGCAGACCAAGAGCACCAGCAGGATGAAGCAGCCAACTGGAGCAGCAGGGAGAGAAACGACACACGCACCTCATAGCAGCCTGCCCAGCTATAAGGGAGTCTGCCCCGCCCACTAATCAATGGTGCTCATCTATTTGCACCTGATGCTCAGAGTAGAAGGGAGGGGGAAGTGGAACACCATCTCACCACACTACCAAATCATGGAACTTCAATAACTTCAGTTGATAAAATAATGTGCTTAATGGATGACAGTAATGTTTTCTAGTGATAATTCTTACAGCTCTTTTCTGTAAAACAAAAATAGACTTTGTGGTTGTTTTACACGCTTTCCCCCAAACATCAATACAATAAATTAAGTGTGGAACTATGATTGTGTTATACAACAAATACAGAGCTTTATCATTCAATAGGTCAGTGTTTTTCAACCAGTGTGCCGCGGAACACCAGTGTGCCGCGAGAGCGTCTGGTGTGCCTTGAAAAATTAGTAAATTATGAATTTTTTATTAACTGGTGTAATTTCCTTACCGCGCGATAGGTGGCAGTATAGAGCATAGCGTCGCACATTAAAACAAGAGAAGTAGCGGCACATGAACGTGACGTGAGCAGTGAGCAAAACAAACCAACAGCAAGGATCTTCTCAAACAAACAGCGATGGAAAACTTTTTCAAAAGAAAAAATACTAAATCCGGTCTGGTCCCTGGACAAAATTCGGACCCAGATGAAGGCCCAAGTGGAAATCAGAAGGCAGAAACCGTGAACGTGAGACTGTACAGTAAGGCTTACATCTCTTTTGGATTTACTTTTAGCTATTTTGACATTGCTCCCATTTTCCACAACATATCTGTGCAAAGTGAGCTTCTCCAGCCTAACTGCCATGAAAACTAAAAACAGAGAGAGACTGAGAGCTGTTGAGGAAGAGCTTTGTGTGTGTGTTTTCTTCAATTCGTGCCAGAATATCAGCTTTGTGTTCATCCAAACAGGCACAGGTTTCACACTAAGTGAGTAAAATGTAGAGAGAATGGTAGCACTGTTCAGGTGTATTTGAAGGCATGTTAAGTGTAATTTCATCCTCTTTAATTTTAAGACCACATTGGTGTAGCACTGTTCAGGTGTATTTGAAGGCATGTTAAGTGTAATTTCATCCTCTTTAATTTTAAGACCACATTGGTGTGGCACTGTTCAGGTGTATTTGAAGGCATGTTAAGTGCAATTTCATCCTCTTTAATTTTAAGACCACATTGGTGTGGCACTGTTCAGGTGTATTTGAAGGCATGTTAAGTGCAATTTCATCCTCTTTAATTTTAAGACCACATTGGTGTAGCACTGTTCAGGTTTATTTGAAGGCATGTTAAGTGCAATTTCATCCTCTTTAATTTTAAGACCACATTGGTGTAGCACTGTTCAGGTTTATTTGAAGGCATGTTAAGTGCAATTTCATCCTCTTTAATTTTAAGAACACATTGTTGTGGTACTGTTCAGGTTTATTTCAAGGCATGTTAAGTGCAATTTCATGTTAAGTGCACCTTGAAATAAGAAATATAAAACATGATAAAAATATATTTTTGTGTTCATTTCATTCCTATTCAAGACACTTTGATAAGAATGACTATATATTTAATGTAGGCGGATACAGTGTATCTATGTTTACAATTTTGGTTGGTGGTGTGCCTCGGGATTTTTTCAATTAAAACACTGTGCCTTGGCTCAAAAAAGGTTGAAAAACACTGCAATAGTTCTCTGACTTTGTACAGTACTGCAAAAGATTTAGCTATTTTTATTCTTACAGAATTTATGTGATGTTTCCATGTCAGTTTGTCATCAATGATAACACCCAAAAACTTCACCTCACTCACTTTACAAATCTCAACACCCTCAATAGCTTAGGAAGCTCAAGCCAACCCTAACTATAGGATTTATCAAAAAAAGGAAAGTCTTAATCCCAGTCTTCAAACTGGACAATGTGTCAGCCTCATGGACAGAAACTGGAAGTTGGTTCCACAAGAGAGGAGCCTGACAACTGAAAGATCTTCCTCCCATTCTGCTACTGGAAACTCTAGAAACCACAAGTAAACCTGCAGTCTGAGAGTGAAGTGCTCTGTTAGTAAAATATGGAACAATAAGATCTGTAATATAAGATGGAGCTAGCACAAAAACTAGGGGGGTTGCAATATTGGTAAAGGAAAAATATACCATTCACCCATAATCAGATAATTTCGGATCCTAGAGGAAGATATGTGATCGTATGTGGGCTGCTAAACTCAATACCAGTAACATTAATAAACGTATATGGACCCAATTTTGATGATCCCATTTTTTTTCGGGACCTTTTTAATGCAGTGCCGGATTTTATCAGTTCTAATATGATCATTGGAGGGGACTTCAATTTAACCTTAGATCCAGTCTTAGATAGACAACGCCCTCGATCTGTTATATCTAAAAGCGGAGAGACTCTCAAAAACTTGTTGAATTCCCACAATTTGGTAGACATCTTGAGACTGCTAAATCCTAGCGGAAGAGATTATTCATTATTTTCTGCAGTTCATAAATCCTATTCTAGGATTGACTACTTCCTGCTGGATGCTAGACTGTTGTCATCGGTATCAGGGTGTAAATACCATAATATTCACATATCGGATCATGCACCAATATATTTGAATCTTAAATTAGATCGCGTGAAGGGTAGGAACAACTGGCGCCTAAACAACACTTTGCTAAAGGATGAGGAATTTTGCTCCTACATCTCAAATGAAATCAAATTATACTTGAGTTCTAATGATACAGGTGATGTAGATGACTCAACTCTTTGGGAAGCTATGAAGGCGGTCATCAGGGGATGTATTGTATCATACGAAGCGGCGAAAAACAAGGAGTCTTAAGTTGAGGTTGAAAGAAATAGATACCATACCATACCATTTTATTTATAAAGCACTTTAAACAGGAACAAGTCCACACCAAAGTGCTGATGACCTGTTGACTAGTCTAGACGCCTCATACAAAGTACAACAGAGTTCAGACATGTTAAAGAGAATAACAGCTTTGCGTTATGAATACAACTCTATTTTATCAAGAGATGTATCTAAATTGTTGACACAAGTTAAACAAAGATGGTTCGAGCTGGGCGACAAGCCACATAAACTACTAGCTCGGCAGCTTAAACAGTTGCAGGCCTCGAGAGCAATACATCGTATCAAGCTCGAAGATGGGACTCTTCTCACAGACCCGGATAAAATTAATGACAGCTTTGCAGCCTTTTACACCAAAGTTTATCAATCGCAGGGAAAATTGGATGTTGAAAAAATGGAGAGGTTTTTTGGTGACCTAAATCTGCCAGGTCTGGCGACAAACTCAGCGGAAGTGCTGGAGGCTCATATAACTACGTGAGATTGAGTCTGTCATTTCTGCTTTTCCTAATAATAAAGCACCAGGTCCTGACGGGTTCAGCATGGAGTTTTTCAAAACGTTCTGCTCCGCACTGTCACCTCTACTTCTGCATTTGTTAAATCACTCTAGGCAAATAGCTAAACTTCCTCCTACTTTATACAAAGCCAATATTTCACTTATCCTGAAACCGGGCCGAGACCAGGGTCCATATCACCCTATCACCCAATTTCCTTGTTACCCGTAGAAACCAAAATTCTTAAGAAAATCCTTGCCAACAGGCTCAGAATACACATAGGTTCAATCATTCACCAGGATCAGACTGGCTTTATGCCGTGTAGACGCATGTTTTTTAACCTTCAACGCCTTTTCAATATATTATACTCGGACCAGCCAGACAAGGCCTTAATTATGTCATTAGATGCACAGCGTGCATTTGACCAAGTTGAATGGCCGTATATGATGTATGCTCTTAACAAATTTGGTTTCGGGCCTCGATTTGTAAAATGGATTGAAATAATTTACTCACACCCAATGGCGTCTGTTATTACTAACCAAAATATTTCTAGTCCTTTTGCTATTCACAGAGGGACTAGTCAAGGTTGTCCGCTCTCTCCGTTTCTCTTCGCAATTGCTATTGAACCCCTGGCTGCCAGCATTAGGCAAGACCCCCAAATATTACCCATCGAAAAGTTTGATCATAAACATCACATTTCGCTCTATGCCGATGACATACTGTTACACATTTCGGAACCGCAGGTTTCAATGTCTCCCCTTTTAAAGACGATTAAAACATTTGGCAGCTTCTTCGGATTTTCCATTAATTGGGATAAGAGTGTAATAATGACACTCTCATCCGAAGAGCTGACCTTTTTGAGAGAAATGTATTTTCAGATAACCTATAAAACCTTCACATATTTGGGGGTGACGATAACAAGGAGATCGGAGGATCTCTTACAACTGAATTGGCAAAATAAAATTACGCAACTTAAGCATAATATTGATTTTTGGAAGACTCTCCCTCTATCGTTGGTCGGCAAAATTAATGCAATTAAAATGGTGGTATTGCCACGGTTTCTTCATCTATTCCTTTCTGTTCCATGTTTTATAAGTGTGTCATACTTCAAACAGTTAGACTCCATCATCATTCCCTTTATCTGGGGGTACAGGAATGTTAGAATTTCCAAAAAACACCTATGCAAACAAAAGCGATAGGTGGATTTTCATTGCCAGATTTCAAATTATATTATTGGGCTTCTCACCTATCCATTATAGCATGGTGGAAGAAAGGCCCGCACCAGTCTCACAATTCCTGCCCTGCTTGGCTATCCTTGGAGCAATGACTTTGTCATAATACGTCTTTGGCTGCCCTCCTTAACAGCCCTACTAAAATTAAAAAAAGCTTTACAATAATAATCTGGTTATTGGCAACACTATAAGAATTTGGAAACAGATACGGAGCTATATAAAAGCTCCGGCAGTCTACTTGGATGCTCCCATTTGCGAAAACCACTCTTTTGTTCCAGGTCTCAGCGATGTCGGTTTCCAGATGTGGAGAATGAAGGGTATCTGTGTGGTGGGGGATCTGTACGTTGATGGCACCCTTGCGTCCTTTACTCAGTTGAGCTCTGTATATGATGTTCCATGGTCGGGATTCTTTCGTTTTCTACAGATTAGGGACTATGTTAGTAAAAATATATAAAATTTTAGAACTCTTACCAGGCACAAGACTCTGGAGGCAATAAATAAATTTGATCCGGTTAATCATGGGGCAGTGTCATACTTTTACAGCATTCTCAATTATGCACCGATAGACCTAACTAAAATCAAGAAAGCATGGGAGGATAAGATGGGACAGCAGATACCTGATGGTGTGTGGGAGGAAAGTTTGAAGAGTATACATGACTGTTCAGTTAATGCTAGGCATAATCTTATACAATTCAAAACATTACATAGACTTCATTATTCGAGAGAAAAATTAAGCAATTTTTATCCGAATGAGTCACCAATGTGTAACCGGTGTAAAGCTGCAACGGGCAACTTGCTCCACTCCTTTTGGTCATGTATACAGCTTCATACATTTTGGAAGAAAATGTTTTATTTCTTTTCCACTGCTTTTGGGAAACATTGGGATCCTGATCCCCTGGTTGCAATTCTCGGATCTCCAGGGGTTTTGCCCCTGGCCAATAAATATGAGAAAGTTGCCCTTTTGTTTGGTATGGTGATCGCTAAGAAGTTGATCTTGAAGGTTTGGAAGAAGGACTTTGTACCCACATTTGAACAGTGGTGGGGAGAACAGGCAAACACATTGTCTCTGGAAAGATTGAGACATTAAAACGAGGACAAAATGAACATGTTTGGGACAATATGGGACTCTGTACTAAAATCTATTCAATGAAGGGATCGTAGTTGGTCAAAAGACTATTATATGAGCCCTTGCTCCCTGGTGTATTCTTGAAATGGTGTGTTTCATAATCTGGTGTATTTACCTTATGTTGCTTTGACTGTGTAACCTTTGTTATTTGATGTGCTGTTCTGTTTGGTTTGGGAGGGGTGTTGATGGTACTGTAGTTTGTTTTATTACTAAAAATGCCAATAAAAAAAAAAAGATTATCTGAAGAAAAAAAAAAGTTCTGAATTGGTACCACTGCTACAAAATGATCACAGTCTGAAGAGGAGTTCCTTTTATGTGTTTTAATGTTTCTGTACTTCTGTTGTGATTTGGCACTATATAAATTAAATAAATTGAATTGAATAAATATCAATTTCTCAGAAAAGTTCAACTAGACGCTTACAAGAAAAACCAAACCAACATTTCCACTCCAATATTATCAGCTGCACTGACCTGCTGGGTGGGGAGAGACAAAGAAATCTGGAAATGTGAGGTTCTTTAACAAAACCAGTGAGTAGAAATGTCCTCCAGTGTGTCCATTCCTCCAGACACACCCCGATCACTCCCATTACTGATTCAAACCTCAGCAGCTCCAACCTGAGAGAGAGGGGTGGTCACAAACAAATTCCCCCCTACAGCATTAATCTTTATCTCATGACATGCCATCAGTTGACTGACAGGTTCACCAACAGTGTAAAGGTATAAAAACACTGTGTTCACTTTTCAAAGGCATCCTTCTTTCAGCAAGTGCTACTGCTACTGCTGCTGCTGCTACTGCTGCTTGGACCAAACATCACAACAAGGTCAAATCTGACAGTTTTTATTCATCAATACAGAAAGAAAAAAAGTCAGTCTACACCTGATTATATTTATCTGGTGTATAGTTTCCATTTCCATTTAAAACATGTTTCATTATTAATTATTCATATTGCAGAGTGAATTATTTTGACTCTAAGTTTCTGTATGAACTGTAAATTAACTCTAATGTTTGCACAGATGTCATCAGGTCTGCTCGTCTTGTTGCTCCTTTGTGGATTGGGGATCGGAGGAAATGTAAGTTTATATAAATATTCATTTTTTAAGTAAATAAAATAAACATAATTCTTAAGTGTTGCTTTTGTTGGCTTTACATTAATACAGTATTATGGTTGAAGTTTATATGTTCTCTCCGTGCATGCGTGGGTTTTCTCCGGGTACTCCAGTTTCCTCCCACAGACCAAAAACATTCATGTTAGTCTGACTGGTAAATTGTCCCTAGGTGAGAGAGAGAGAGTGATTGTTTGTCTCGGTTGTCTCTATGTGTCCCTGTGATGGACTGAGACCTGTCCAGGTTGTCCCCCACCCCTCACACAGTGATTGCTGGACATGCGGGCACCCGCGACCCCCTTGACCCAAAATGGAAGAAGCGGGTAAAGATAATGGATGGATGGAACATATTGGACCTTTTTAATATGTTTAAAATAAAACAAGTGAAATAACTTACTTAAATGAAATGTTCTTCATGAATATTGTTGGTGCTCGTCTCCTTGTGTTTCATTTGTGATCAACATTCATGTTCACAACAAACAGGTTGAATTCTGTTTCTGACTCTGTGCTTCTTTACATCCACAGATATTTTGTTCTGCACAGTCAGGTTGGTGTTTTTCTTACTTTGTTCTGGTTAAGTTTTAAAAACAGTGCACCAGACATTGTGAACAACAAGTTTTTTGTGTTAGTCCATCCATGAAACCACAAAATGTTTAGTGTGTTGAACAAAACGCTCCACAAAATGTTCTTTAAACCAAGTTTGTTGTTGGATTCAAATCAATAGAGACATAAATGTAGAAGCACTGAAGAACTTCTTAGCATTTGTTCCTTCTTCTTCAGTTTGTCTGATGTTTGGTGAACTATTCCTGCCACAGTTCAGAAAAACCCAGGTCAAATATAAATCAGGATGTGCAGCTCCATTGGCAATAGTTTGTTAGGACTTTTGGTAGCAACAATTTGTACGAGTGACACCAAATCAAATCCAGACATGTTGATCTCAGACAAACTTCAGAGTGGAAACATCATTTAAACAGAACACAAAAAGTTGGACTTTATATGTCTGAACTGGCATTTTAAGATTTTTAACAGTTTCAACTATCACAGTTTAAGTTTTGTAGTTTTTAGAGACTTTCCCACAGAATGTTCAACTTTTATGATGTTTAAACTTTACAAAAGTCTTTGAAAAGGAACTTTCTAGTCCAGGGGTGTCAAACCCACTTACAACAGGGGGCCAAAATTAAAACTTTTTTTAAGGGCCAGTTTCAGAATCTACATTTACTCAAGTTACAAAGTAGATACCCAACATATTTTCTTAGTTGCAGGTTCTTCAACAAGACTTTGTTTGGTCTCATTTGATGTTCTCTGCTGCAGTTTTGACATCATAATCAAAGATTACTGAAAAAAATTCAAATGATAAAAGAATTTTACATTTAACATATAATCTCGAAGGCCAGATAAGATGTCAACGAGGGCCACATTTGCCTCCAGAGCCTTGAGTTAGACACATATGCTTTAGTCCTTCAAACTTTACACTTCTACATCTAAAAAAGTTAAGCCTGGTCCTCTGGAAGTTCAAAAAACAACAACCAAACAAAAAAATTGTAGAAACGTTTCGTCCGAAAGACTTCCTCAGTCTGAGCTGCTGTATTCAGGTCAGTCTTATAAATAGCACCCTCTCACAGTGGATCAACCAGTTGGATGATGACAGCTGAAACCAGCTACTCACATGACCAAGGAGGACCATCAGCCTAACGATGGATCGTTAGCACCCTGATGGTTGTTTGCTATTCACAGAGGGCTGAGTGATACTAGCAATAACAGCATTGTAAGAGGGGGACAGTTGAACCCGGAGGCCTCCACCTCTGTTTAATGATGGACGGTTTCTTTTCACAAAGATGGCCTCCTTTACTCCTCTCTCAAACCATCGTTCCTCTCTATCAAGGATGTGAACATCTTCATCCCTGAAAGAGTGACCTCTGACCTGGAGATGAGTGTAGACCACAGAGGCCTGACCTGATGATGTTGATCTTCTGTGCTGGTCCATCCTTTTGGCCAGTGGCTGTTTAGTTTCCCAGATGTACCGTATTTTCCGGCCTTTAAGTCGCTCCGCCCCATGAGTCGCTTTTGTCCAATATGTCAAATAAATTGGAAAAATCCATAAATATGTCGCTTCGCCCCATAAGTCGCATCTATTATGCATCACCGCTGACGTGCCGCGTATGTTACGCATCACCGCTGACAACCCGAAATGTGGGCCAGTGTTTTGCCTTGCTGCAAATGGCTGCCCCAGGAGCGTGCACAGAAGGACTTTAACAAGATTAACACGGTAAAAACAATTGTTTGTTTGCTGAAAATTATAGCAAAGATGTGGCTGAGCTTAACCTTTCCTTAATAAATGCACGTAATGGTCAAATCAGCTGGATTTAAAAAGTAGTTTCGCTACGTGTACCCGCGCAGGTGGGACTGATACATTTATTAAAAATCTAGCAATATAAACACTTTAAAAAATGTATTTGTTAGCTGACATTATAGCAAAAGTGTTTATGAGCTTAACATTTCCTTAATAAATTCACGTAATGGACAAATCAGCTGGATTTAAATTGTTTCGCTTTGACGTCTTCCAAACGGTCGCGCCCTGTGAAAATAAATTGTAAATTAATCAAATTTTTGCTCAAACATCTCCTAAAGCCAATACGTTGTAAATGTCCATCCAGTGAGTACTTTCTATAAATTTAATCAAAATCTGTCGTGTGGTTCATGAGCTAGTTTGCTAACAGTCAAACACTGAGGTAACAGTAGTTCAGACCTCCAGAGTTCAGCAGGCCGTGCTGCGGCAGAGTGAGTCCGAGCAGAGAAGGCTTCTATCGGACACATGAGCTGGGAACGATCGGTGGACCCTAGTGGCCGAAAGTGGTACTGTGCCCCTAGCGGCCGAAAGTGGTACTGCTCCATTTTTTTCATCAGAATACCATACCATACCATACCATTTTATTTATAAAGCACTTTAAACAGGAACAAGTCCACACAAAGTGCTGGACAAACAAACACGCAACAGGCAACACAGACAATGAAGTACAACACGAAAAACATAAAAACATTGCAGATCATAAATAAAACGATCCAATACAAATCAGCTGGCATTGAAAGCGATGGAGTAGTAGTGAGTTTTTAACCGGGATTTGAAAACCGAGAGGGAGGGGGCCTGTTTGATGAGCAGCGGTAACTCGTTCCAGAGTCTTGGGCCTGCTACAGAGAACGCCCTGTCACCCCTGCGCTTAAGGCGAGTTTCTGGAACTATTAAGAGTACCTGATCCTCTGACCTCAAAGCACGTGGAGGGACATATGGGTGTATCAGATCCGAGAGATAGGCGGGGGCGAGACTGTTCAGCGATTTGTAGACATACATGAGAATTTTGAATTGGATTCGAAGATGAACCGGTAGCCAGTGAAGGGAGGCCAAGACTGGTGTAATGTGCTCTCTTTTGCGTGTGCTGGTTAAAAATCGGGCAGCTGCGTTCTGAACCAGTTGTAATCGTGCAATGGTGGCTTGACTGACGCCAAGCAGAAGGGAATTGCAGTAATCCAGCCTAGATGTAATGAATGCGTGAATCACTGTCTCCAGGTTGTTTTTTGATAATATGGGCTTCAGCTTAGACAGACGCCTCAGCTGGAAAAAACAGGATTTGACAATCATGTTTACATGACTGTTGAGTTTCATGGAAGGATCCATTATCACTCCCAGATTTGTGACTTTTTGTTTTTCGGACAGGGGTAGAGCAGACAGGTCAATGCAGTGGTTTGAGGTTGTGTCATTGGGAAGGAACAATATGGCTTCCGACTTCTTATCGTTGAAGCTTAAGAAATTTAAAGCCATCCAGTCCCTGATGTCAGCCAGGCAGTCGAGCAGAGGTTGAATAGAGCCTGTACCATTTTGTCTTAGGGGGAAGTAAATTTGACAGTCATCAGCGTAGAAGTGGAAGGGTATATTGTGTTTCCGGAAAATAGCACCGAGTGGCAGCAGGTATAAGGAGAACAAGAGAGGACCCAGGATGGACCCCTGCGGAACCCCCCATTTAAGAGCCGCCACTGCAGAAGTAAAATCGTTGATGGAAACACAAAAGGATCTGTCAGAGAGGTAGGATCTGAACCAGTTTAGGGCTGATCCTGAGATGCCCACCCACTGCTCCAACCTAGCAATGAGGATCTCATGGTCGATGGTGTCGAAAGCGGATGTGAGGTCCAATAGGACAAGCAGCACAGAGTCACCAGTATCTGTGGATAGGAAGATGTCGTTAAAAACCTTCAGTAGGGCAGTCTCAGTGCTGTGGAGGGATTTGAAGCCAGACTGGAATAGCTCGGGGATAGCGTGATCCTCCAGGAAGCACTTTAGTTGGGACTCAACTATTTTCTCTAGAAGTTTAGAAACAAATGGGAGTCTGGAGACAGGCCTGAAATTGGATAATACTGACGGGTCGAGGTTTGGTTTTTTCAGGAGGGGTTGAACAGCAGCATGTTTTAATGATTTTGGCACCACACCCGAGGATAGACTGCTATTTACAATCGAGAGAATGGAGGGACCTAGAGTGTGAAAAACCTCCTTTAGAAGCCGAGGGGGGACCACATCGAAGGGGGAGCCAGATGGTTTCAGGCTGCACATGACCTGCTCTAGAGAGGACAGAGAGACTGGTTCAAAATGGTCACAAACAGCAACAGATTGAGGTGGGATGGATGGATCGTGAGATGGAGGAGAAATGAGAGCCCTGGTGGTTGCGATTTTATCTAAAAAGAAATGTTGGAAGTTCTCGCACAGCTCAGTCGAGGCTTCCATGGGTGATTGTTCAGTGAGGTGGAGAACAGAGTTTAGGGTGGAGAACAGAACTCGAGGATTGCGAGAGTTTGCAGCAATGATATCAGAGAAGTATTGTGATTTAGCAGTTTTCACTGCTTTCTGATATCGGCGCCAGCTCTCTTTTACCATCTGAAAAGAGACCTGCAGTCTGTCTTTTTTCCATTTCCTCTCCGCCTTTCGGCATTGCTGCCTGGCAGCTCTGGTCGTGTCATTCAGCCACGGTTCGGCCCTGAGTTTTGGTCTTCTAGGTTTAATAGGCGCCACTTGATCCAAAGCCTTTAAACAAACAGAGTCAAACTGGTTTGTCAGCTCCTCAGTGCTGGAGAGGAACAATGGGGGCTGAATTAACATGTCATTGTTGTAAACCTCAGTGAAACGTGCGGCAGTTAAATGGTTAACATTCCTGCCTTTACGTGCAGAAATGCATGTTTTAGGGGTTACATGGGGGATGGTGAACTGAAAATTGACTGGCCTATGATCCGAGAAAACATTGTCCCCTATTTCAAGGTTTGAAACGGTCACATCACATGTTAAAACAAGGTCCAATAAATGTCCACGCTGCTGCGTGGGAGAGTTCACGTGTTGAGTTAAACTAAATGAGTCCAATAAATCTAAAAAGTCCTTAACCATGGGCTTCTCAGGACAACACACATGCAAGTTGAAGTCGCCTGAAATGACGACCCGAGAATATTTAGCTGTAATTTCAGCCAGGAAATCAGAAAACTCGCTGATGAAGTTCTTGGAACGAGGCGGCCGGTAGACAAGAGCACACAAAGTTACAGGTGAATGGCCTAGTTCAAACACAGTCAGCTCAAAGCTAGAGCAGGAGACTGGGATGGACAGTTGTTTACAGTCAAAAGTTGATTTGAATATTGTTAATAATCCACCACCACGACCTGATGGCCGCGGGTCGTTAAAAAACAAACAGTTTGGTGGTATTATTTCCGTCAGCGCGCTGGACTCACCCGGCAACATCCACGACTCTGTGATGCAGAAAAAGTCCAAGTCGTGATCTTCAAAGTAATCCCTGAGGATGAACGTTTTGTTGCAAACAGATCGGGCGTTGACAACACAGAACTTGATGTTATCCGAGCTAGCAGATGTGCTAGCCGCTGGTGGGGGAGCGCGCGTCCGCGGCTCGCTTCCCACAGAGAGCTGCTCCGGCCGCAGATCCCCGTTGTTTTCCTGGTCCGTGCACGCGGGAGACTGGCGATGAGAATCGAGACCATCAGCTGAAGACAGCGAGGCAGAACGCCGGGCTCTGAGCTTCACCAGCCGGCCAGCTCGAGAGCCGCGTTTCTTCCTCCGAGTCGATCGATTTCTCCGTGCAGGCTGGTGAGAAGAGCGGAGGTAAACGGGCAGCTCGTCTCCGAGCAACGGGGGCAGAGGGGGTCTTCCCGAGGTACGGTCATACTGGCCCGAATCAGCGACATCCGCGGCAGCAAAACGTAAATCCAGAAGCTGCTTCTGATCATAAACCAGCAGTGTACTTATGTCTCCAATGAAGAACGAACAAAACACAAAAATTCCAAACACCCACAGGAGAGGTGGATACGCAGCCATGCTCATGGGCGCCATCTTGCAGAATGAATGGAAACGTCATATCTGAGCCAAAGATTTGTCTAAAAATATGGGGAAAAATCCATAAATATGTCGTTTCGCCCCATAAGTCGGAGGACATGAAAATTAGTTTAAAAAAACTGCGACTTAAAGGCCAGAAATTACGGTAAGACTGATCACCCTCCTGACACTGAACAACATACACAATATTACTGTTTGTGCCGGGGGACTAGATATTTGGGATGAACCAGTCTTTAATGTATTTTGGGGTTTAAGAATAGAATATAGAATAGAATATATCTTTATTGACATTGTCATTGCACCAGGGCACAAAACAACGTTATTGATTACGCACATCCTTCTTAAGATGGGACGAGTGCACGAAACTGCAGCAGTAATTAAACAGCGCCGCCACAATCTTAGATATGAAAAAAAGGGGAGATACATGAGGATAAGTTGTGGTATTACAAAAAATATCTTTCACATCTTGCCTGTTTAGACACCATATGAGAAATCAAAAAAAATCTCTACCAGAAAGCATATTTAGGACAAATCACATATGCATTTTGAGGTCGAGGCAGTGAGATTTCTGTCCATGAGCCATTTTCAGATAGCAAACAGTTCTGAAGATGTTCCCAGCCGGCCTCCGATAACGCTCACAGAAAGTTCTCCGGGGGGGGGGGGTAGCGATAGTTAGGTGCAGCTGGTGTCCTCAGTAACACGTCTCAGGAGAAATTTGATATCCAGCCTTTCCAAGGCTGTTTTGGGAAGTCAGATAGAGATAACAAATATTTTTCACTTCAGGCACACAGTGTAATTTCTGTAGCCTTGAGTCCTGCTGGACGACGCTGATCCAAATATGATCCAATTCGGGAACTTTTCACTGATCCAAGCTATGACCCCTCAGATGTTGACCAGTACAGCATCCAGAGTCCCAAGCCGTGCGGGAGGTCTGCGATCCTCAGAGGTTGTGCCCACCTTCCGGATTAGCTCATAAAACAGCTGATTTATGGAGGTCACGGCTCGGGTCAGACTTACACTTTGACTCGGGAGCTTCGACATGGCATTAAGTCCTGCTGAAGTCTTCCTCATTTTTCGGTAGGCCAGTACTCCACAAACGACAAAAAGCAAAGCGTCTGCCATCATAAATCCAATTATATCCAAATTCTCCACATCTTCCGCAGAGCACTGAGACGCATCACCTTCCAGTCGCCCCAGGAATCCATGACGTAAAAGCCACTGGGACGTTGTGTTTAGAAAATAAACGTCTCAGTTTCTCTGAAACTCCCGCAACATACGGAATGACCACTCGTCTGGGTTCCTTCTTTTCACCTGATGGCTGGCTGGAGTCCTGTTTGGGTTTCTTCTCTGCTTTCAGGAAGGCCCAGTTAGGATATCCACATTTCTCTAGAGCCTGTTTTGTGTGTGATTTCTCTTCTGTCTGGCTCCTGAGTTAGTGGGGACGCTGTCTGCTCTGTGGTACAGAGTCCTGATGACTCCTAACTTGTGCTCCAGAGGGTGATGGGAGTCAAACTGTAAATACTGGTCTGTATGGGTGGGTTTGTGGTACACCTCAGTTTGTAAATGTCCTCCATCAGAAACTGAGACCTCACAGTTGAAGAAAGCCAACAAATTAAAGATCATCAAATTAAATCAATGTTGAACTCTGAATCTTCTCTTCAAAACTTAAAGTGGAGAGTCTTTAATAATTCCTATCTCACACCAAATGAACTGCAGACCAATATGTATTGTATACAATAGTGTCATTATTAAATTCTCATTTTGGTCATTGACTACTTTTCTATCATAGTTAATAAAAATCACTTTTTCTTCTCTCTGTCTAGATGGATGCCCTTCTGGATGGACTGCCTATAAAAATCGCTGTTTCTTGTTCAAGAATGTTGCAAAGTCCTGGGATGACGCTGAGGTACAACAGTTTAACTAATCGTTTTGTTTGTGTGGTATGGTCTAGATTCAAAGTTTATAAAGTTAAATCTCTCCATCACAATATTTTGAACTGAGAAAGTTCCTCAAATGAGAAACAGAACAACAGAAACAAGAACAGCTGGTCCTTCAATAGTTATTTTAACTTGATGTTCCTTAATCTAAAGTTAAATCTTCATATACTTTGTACTTAATATCTTGTTCTTAATGATTGTATAATGGTGCAAAACAGAGTGTTTCTTATGTTGGACCCAATTGAATGTTTACTTTGCGTTTCCTTAGACACCTGTGGATGATCTAAGGCAGGAATGTGTTCATTGGTCATGGACGTTCTTTGATGGATCATTTTTAGCTTGAATCAGTTGTCAACCTGATAGTTCTAAAAACTGATGAAGACCAGTTTTAATGTGAGACTTCACAGATAGGTTATTACTGCCATGTTAGTCGCCTCCTGTACAACTAGTTCATCACAATGATGAAGATGTGATGATTGTTTATGCTGGCATCTTTCCACACAGCAATATTGCAGTGACCACGATGGACATTTGGCCTCCTTTCATGACGAAAGAGAGTACAACTTCATCAGGAGAGTCATTGTGAGAGAATCTGGAACCAACACACAATCTTGGGTTGGAGGCACCAAGGACAGCGTGAGTTTTTTTTTTCAGGAATCTAACTACTGGAAATAGTTTTCTGCAAATCTTTTCACAATGTGCATGAAAAGAAAAAAATGATGATTGAAAACTTCCTCTCACAGAACGGCGATTGGTCTTGGAATGATGACTCCGACTTCACCTACACTCATTGGGGTGAAGGGGAACCAAACAACTCGGGTGGAAACGAGAGATGCATGGAAATGAACATGAGTGGTACAAAAGATAATAACTGTTCTTTAAACAGATGTTTTCAGTGTGAACAACAGAATTAGGTTTAAATTGTGGGTCGTTTTATCTGAAATAATATTTTACATGATTTTATCTGGTCGTTCTTTAGGACACCTGTTTGTCTCGTATTGAAGACAGAACATGGTGTTTTTACATTGCTGCCATTTTGTGCTTTGTTTTTAATTATTCATTTCAGAAAAAAAGAATATTCAAGGGAAGGCTCCTAATTCTAATTTCTGTTATTTTTAATCTTTTTTTTTTTTTACTTTACAGGACGAAATTATGTCAATGATTCCACCTGCAGCCGGGAAGAAGCTTTTGTTTGCGCTAAAGATGCGTAAATATGTCTTTGTTGTCGTGACAACATGATGATGTCACTTCCAGCAGGAGGTCAAGCCTCGAAGACGTCCCTTCTGGAGGACAACTGGTCAAATCTGATGTCTTATTCACATAATTACCATGAATAAACACATGTCATCAGATGTTTTTGTCTTTGTCTGTCTGAGGTAATATTAGTAAAACTGTTATGAGTTCTAGGATTGGTACTGCCGCAACAAAATGATAAATCTGTAAAGTCAAGAAAAAGCGCAGCAGAAATGAACACAATGTGCACTGGTTGTCATCCAGATTGCATCTGGTGTGAAGGTGGAAAGTCTCACTAAATACAACCTGACATCACACCACAAACAAAAGTTATGCCCAGGTGCTGCTCAAATACATGATTATGAAAACAACATTGATCCAGACAGTAATTCATTAGACAAAACTAACAATTGTAAATATTATACAGATGAACAACTGAATCGTTCTGTGGACTTTGATAGTTTTCCACTTATTCATTTTAACTGCAGAAGTCTTCATGATAATTTTGACAAGATTAATGAATATCTGAAAACATTAAGAAATCACTTTCATATAATAGCATCATCTGAAAATTGGTTCAATGATGAATCTATAGATTATTATATGTTTTATACAAATGGAGTGAAGAACAAAGCTGACAGTATTGCGTTGTATGTTCGTAGTTCCTTGAGATGTGAAAAATTAGAATGTATGTCATTTGCCTTGGATGATGTGATGGAATGTGTTACTGTTGAAACAGAGATGGAGAAAACAAGGAACATTATTGTAGCTTGTGTATATAGAACACCAGGCTCTAATATAGAATATTTTGGAGAAAGATGTGAAAATCTCCTGGATGGATTAAATGATAGAAAAACTTGGTTAATATGTGGAGATTTCAATATTCATTCATTCATTCAACCATTATTTATACAGGTTAATCACATTGAGCCTCAGGACTCATTTACAAGAGAGACCTGAATTTTAACCAAGAGTGATGACAACAGTGGACAACAACAAGAAACAACAATTAACACAACTTGAATCAGCAGAACTTTGATCAATATCAGCACAAGCAGAGTTTACTGTCAGATACAATGTTAGAGTATATTGATTTATTAAAACAAGGACAGCACAAAATGACCACAGATTTTGTTAAAGCCAGTAGAAGTTTATATCCAATGAGTACTCAACCTACTAGAATCACCAGCACTACTGCAACATTAATTGATAATATTTTTACCAATGAAATTGGAAAGGCTATTTACAGTGGGGTCCTAATAAGTGATACAAGTGATCATTTACCTATATTCATAGTTCATTCAACCTTTATTTATACAGGCTAGCCTCGTTGAGTCACGGGGACTCATTTACAAGAGGGACCTGTCTCACTCACACCAAACAACCATCCACTCTCACACTCACACCTAGGGTCAATTTAGAGTCACCAATCAGCCTAACAAGCATGTTTTTTGGTCTGTGGGAGGAAACCGGAGTACCCGGAGGAAACCCACGCATGCACGGGGAGAACATGCAAACTCCACCCAGAAAGGCCCCGGACCGGGATTTGAACCGGCAACCTTCTCGCTGAGAGGCAGCAGCTCTACCAGTTGTGCCACCGTGCTGCCCATTTTACTGTCATGAACTGCCCAGTTCATGACAGTAAAATGAAATAAAAACTAATAAAGTTGATGAAATAAGGCAAGTCAGAGTCAGATCTGATGAAACAATAAAGAAATTCGGTCATGACCTGTTAAGGGAAAACTGGAGTGGGGTATATGTGAAGGATGTGAATGTGGCATATGAAACATTTTTGAAAGTTTATAAAACATTATATGACAAATTCCTCAATATTAGTGTGTCACAAAAATAAAAATGTCGATTGCCTATATCATCTCTAACATTAATTCAATATCTTCACCAGAGCAAAAAATGTGGTATCATCTGCAAATAAAACGCACTTCAAAAACACACATTTTTCACCATTCTTATAAAGAGGAGCTATGACTTTACTTTGTTTAGATTTTTCTACCTGGATTATTGAGCATGCATCAGGATATCTTTGTTATTTTCATATTTTCTGGAAATTTTCCTGTTGAAAATGATACATTTTGACATCACACCACCTTTTGACATAGTTTTTGGCACGAATGGTTCAATAAGTCAGAGAGGCTAGGCTGAGATGGTTTGGACATGTCCAGATGAGAGACAGTGGGTATATTAGTAGGACATTAGGAAAACAATTTCCAGATTAAAGCTGCAAGCAGCATTGAGGCCCTCGCAGCAAAGCACCGCTCCGGCCTCCCGGCGACCACAGGAGCTCCAGCTAGTCCACCCAGAGGCCATCGTGAACGCTCTCATGCCTATCCCGCACCCATTCACAAGGGTACGCATTTGCCAAATCTTCAACATGACCTGCGACCGCTGGAGCTCCAGCAACGCCTCCCAGTTGCAAATGTGAACGCTCTCATTCCATTCCTGCATGCATCCACCAGAGTTTGCATATCCCGAATCTTCGAAGTCACCTTCCGCCCATATCAGTAGGAGGCCAGCTGCAAGCCTTACAAGTTTGGCTGAAATCCGACCTTCCAGACAGGAGTTATTGTGACTTCCTGTTTTTGGCGCAAATGTTTGACGAGCACTTCCTTCATGCTTTTCAACATCATGTGTGGTAATCAACAGTTAGCAAATACAGTTTCAGTCTTATATCTTACATAGGGCAAAGCTGGAAGAGTCACCCAATAATCAACAGTTTCTTCTCTGAGTGGGTGTGGCTATAGTGATGTCATGATTCAATAATGTGTCTAGAAGTGCTCACTGACTGGCACAGAAAATCTGGTGCAGATCGGATGATGTTTCAATGATACATAACTTGGAATTGTAGCAATATAAATGAGAGATGGAGGAAGAAGGGTGACACTTTCTCCACCCCCTTCACTACATGTTTTTCTTTAGCTCTTGTTAAAGTTTGGCACCAGCTGATCAGTTTACTGACCAACAACTTACCATACTTTTCAGCGTATAAGTCACTGTTTTTTTTACTAATTTGCATGTCCTGCGGCTTATACACCAAAGCGTCATATTTATGGATTTTTTCCCACATTTTTAGACCCAGTTTTGGCTCTGATATCGCTGTTATACATTTTGGCAAAAAAGATGGTGCAGTACCACTTTTGTCCGCTAGGGGACACTTCCTGAGAGTACACCAACCGTTTCCAGCTCATGTGTCCGAAAAAAGCCTCCTCTGCTCGGACTGACTCTGTCGCTGCCCGGCCTCCTGCTCTGGAGGTAACTACTATTAGCTGTGTTAGCAAGATAACTCAAACCACACCGCAGATTTTCTTGAAACTTACAGAGCGTAATTATTTGGTGGTCATTTACAACTGACTAGCTTTGAGATGTTTGAGATTTTTTTTTTAAAACGATCTTTTATTAGCGGTTAGCTACCGTAAACAGATACTGTACCTATTTAGTTATATAGCTCAAACCACTCAGCGGATATTTTTTCTGCTTACAGAGTGTAATTATATGGGGTTTAATGTACAAACTGTTGCCCTGTATAAGACATTTGAGATAAAATTCGATTTATTTATAATTTATTTTCGTAGCGCACGAGACTGTTGGGAAGAAGTCAAACCGAAACAATTTAAATCTCGCAGATTTGACCATTTCGTGAATTGATTAAGGAACGGTTAAGCTCAGGAACCCTTGTGCTATAATGTCAGCTAAGAAATATATTTTTTCTCAGCAAAGAAATTATTGTTTTTACCGTGTTAATCTTGTAAAGTCCTTCCGTGCTGGCTCGCTTCTGTGGCCGCCATTTTCAGCAGGGCAAATGAGGCGCTGACGCGTCGCGTAGCGGTGACGCATAATAGATGCGACTTATAGGGTGAAGCGGCGTATTTATGGATTTTTCCAAATGATTCCCAATAATTGGACAAAGCGGCTTATACACAGAAGCGACTTTTACGCCGAAAAGTACGGGATTCACCCTTTAATCAGAATCAGTCACTGAAGTAGAATCTGTTCATTACAGGGAGTTTTATATCATAACACATGAATATTCATCTGAATGAAGAGACCAAAGTTGTCTTTGAAGTTTTAGTACAAAAATAATCAAACTAAAAACAACAACAAACAATGAATCAATCAAGGCTTAATTCTCTTATCTAAGGCAAAGTTGACTCTTTGAGCAGGAATTGTTTCAGTTTTATACGTGCTGAATTTAGACAAAGTTTGACTATTTTAACAAATATTTACTTTGGGGTGTTGGTGGAAAGAAGTTATTTAATCTGATCAGATAAAGTCATTTATCATCACTGCTGCAAGCTATCAGGTTTAGGTTTTAACGTCAACCCCAAATAGCAGACCAAGGAAGTACACAAGGCAGGATAAAAAAGTGATGTTTATTTATGGTACATCCAGACCGAGCACCTTTTCAACGGCCAAAAAGCTCGTCACGCACGCAAGTGGACGCACTGGACCCAGACCGTGTCCAGACCGGTACGAGAAGCTGCGGCGGCGGTGGCGACGGGGGGGAGGAGCTAGCAGAGCTTAACTTGCTAAACGTGAAAAGTTCACAATTCAAAACTTACCCGATATCCCGACTTCCTCACTGGCACTCCGCCAGGCAAGGTCCTTTTTATTTCTCCTCCATACATGAACAGGACTTTGCGGGTTATTTCCGTGTCTCGCAAACAATACGTCACACAGTTGCGCAACACCCGTCCCCTCGTTACCGCGTCACATAGCTGACTCCCCTCTCTCTCCTCCCCGACTCTCCCTGATTGGTTGACAAAGCGTTGAACGGCGAAATCTTCAGCATGTTGGAGGCGTGCTTTGGAGGCTGACGCAGGTTCACGTGCACGGAAAACGCTTTCCAGCACGCTCAACACGCACGTGACGTGACGCCAAGACGCGCCTGGAGGCGCATCCCCCATTGACTTTGCATGTAAACCGGATGCTCCTGCAGTTGAAAACGCGTTCGGTCTGGATCAGCCATCACAGTGCAGATTAAAAGTACTCGAGCAGCTGCAAAGGAAGGGGAGAGAGTTGGTGAGTATATATCCGTAGGTAATTGAAATCCTTACTTTGTTTTGCAGGAGGTGTTTTGGAAGAGAGTTGAAGGAGGGATTCCTGGGGTTGCAGCAAGGGGAGTGAGAGGACCCCTTGGAGAGAAGAGCCAGTTGACCCAGATGGTGAAGATGAAGAAGGAGGCGATGGAACATCTAATAATCCACAGAGGTTGAGACCCGTGGATGAAGAAGGTCTTGGAGAAGACCAGAGGAGTCAGGCCTTGGAAGGTCCAAATGGAAGAAGATGTCCCAGCACTGAAGAGATGTCTGGCAGCTGCTTAAATAGGTGAGTCAGCAGTCCTCCTCAGAGTGGCAGCAGGTGTGATGAGTTGAGTGATGGGCTGTGAAAGGAAGAGTGACAAACAGACAGAAAAACCAGGAATTCCACACAAGCCAAGAAATGCTTTACCAAGTTGCATCAGCTTAAAATAGCATAACTAGACCAAGGCATCATCATGTCACCAGGTTCTGCTCCTTACCGGGTCAGCTTGAAGGCACCAGGTCACTCGTCTTTCTGGGTTTCTCTGGTGGATCAGACCAGACACACCATGAGGAGGACTCTCTGAGAACTGCCCAAGGTAGCTGACCATCCCTGTGACAGCTTCAGGGGTCTGAGGGCAACACCTGAGGGGAAGGTACATCGTCCATCAGTACCTCCTGCACGTTTGGACTTCAAGCCAAGAACGTGAGTCTTGCAGTGGAAAAAGGCTTCATCTTCTGCAATTATTTACTTCTAACAGTTGTAACTGAGCGACGTGTTTATCTGCTCAGGAGTTGAACGAGTGGACCTTGGCGTGACCTCTCAGATGTGGTCCACAGGCGAACCATCTTCCGGTTCGGGGCCGAAGACGATCTGCTCAGTCCGAGGGTCCAAGGCGAACTGCTTTTTACACAAAGAGACTTTGTGCAAAACAACAGCTCTGAGGATATTGTTTAGACTACTCTCAGGAACATTGTGACTCCCCTCTGAAGAAAACAGCTTCAACTCAAAGACTGCTCACGAGGTGTCTCTGAAGGAATAATCACTTTCTGTAACACAGAGCAGAGAAATACTGTATGTTATCCACATTGTAATATTTTACATGACTTCATTCTAATGATTGAGAACAACAATCAAAATGATTCATGTTCACACTTGTTAATCAACTATAACAAACTTCATTAATGATTTGCTTTTCTTTCTTAGAAAGAGAAGAAGAATAAGGTAAACATTTGTCAGACTGTAGCTGACTCTGTCCCTGATGAGAAATGTGTAGAAAAACATCAGACATTATTGAAGTCAGAGGTCATTTTAAAGCACACGATTCATGGTGAGTCTGAAAGATGAATAATGCCTCTTACCCACCGCACAACTGCAAACGCTCCTGCCGTCCCCTTTTTGCCGCTGGTCACGGTCCCACTGAACCACTGAACACCGTCTGATGACGTACACTAGGGGGTAGCAGAGGGAGGGGTCTCTGGCTTGTTTTCCGGGTTCAGTTGTTGTTTTAACTGCACCTCCGACGGTCTTCGATGAGATTAAAACTTTTTTTTATGTTTGGGGTGATCTACACTGGAGAGTACAGCAGCCTGTCAGCAGCAACTGTAAAAATGCCACGTTTCTTACCGGAGTTTGGGTCCAATTCCTGGAGGCTGGATCCGGTGAGTTTAAAAAGTCCGAAAAAAGTCCCGTTGTGGTTGTGTAATCAGATAGCGAGGCTCTCCCGACTGTTTGCCGGATGCGTCGAGCCGCCAGAGATCAACATTTGGGACGTCTGCGGCTCGACGGCGACGCGCGCGTGCGTGTGCAGGCTGCCGTCGCGCCGCTTCGATCACTCGAATCTCGCCGCTTCCTTGTTCCCCGTGACTCCACGCGTCTCCTCCATAGACTTTGAATGTAAACCGGTGTTATCCGGCCGCTTCGGCCGCCCGACGCCGGGGGCGGTGGGTAGGAGGCATTAAGGGTCGAGGATCATAATTAGAGTAGTGCAGCTTCATGCTACAGAATAATGTATAGGGCGCACTGGAGTCATATGTTAAACCGCAAAACCAATTATTCTAGACGTGTGTAACCCACATCTAGTCTATGACATTTATTTTGGCGGGTCCACTTCCTGTGTTGCCCCAACTCTCTAACTTTTTTTAAGCCATGGGTCATAGTTCACTTCCTCTTTCTCCACTGTGGCTGTGGTGTGCTCCACTGGGCGTCTCCCAAACAAATTGCTGCACTCTTCAGATCAGCAAATTGCAACTCAAAATACATGAGTTACTGGTGGCTCTAATTCAAACTCTTGTGGGATTCTGCCATTAATCACCACCAGGCTGTGCATTGAGGTTAAGTACTCCTCACTCAGTTGAAGAGGTCGGGTTTTTTTCTTTGGACCAGAATCTCCAACATGGATTTACAGATGGCGAGCTAGAACTATGGACTTGATAATGGACTTTGAAATGAGTACATGTATTTGGTGACTCAACTATTGTGACTCTTGTTGTTTTTGTCTTTTCTGTTTTTGTTTTTGTCTTATTTTGTGCACAATCACTTTAATATATATATACACCAAAACTGAAACCATGGCCTCCTGTTTTCATTCACACCTCAGGCTCTTTTAAAGGACACTCTTCTGATGCTGCTTTTGTAGCCGCAGTCAACTGCCTGGCCTTTAGGCGTTACAAATTTTGGCGAGCTAGCCAGGAGCCTGATACTGTGAATGTTTTGGTGAATGTATTGTGTGGTTGTTTGCATTGAAACATGGATTTCTTTAACAAAGTTGGTATCAATGTTGCTCATTCTGTTATCATAGGTGGAGTAACAAACACTCCAGCAGATGATGAAATTATCAACCATTTACGCAGTTATGGTGAAATTAAAAAGTTTTTTCCTGTTACTGAACGTGAGAGTCCATTTTACAAAAACCTGGCCGTTGAGTTTATAAATGCTGCAGCTTTGGAACAGCTAAAACCGCTTTTACCATATACTTACTTATCTCGGGCTGCAGAGGATATTAAATTTGTTGTTAAATTACTTTTGAGTGAGTGCGCAGCTATAGCCACAGTGGGGACTACCTCACCCCCTGATTACCTTTCTGAATTAAGACACATCTCCCAGCAAAGTGGACAATCATTTGATGATGTTTTGAGAGGAGTGTTTGAGCAAATATGTGCACATTTTGGAATGGCAGCCACTGGAGGGCAGTCTGAAGAGGATGGTGAAGGGAGGGACACAGTTGAGATATTTGCCACTGACAGAGTGTCCAGTCTAACTCAGCCATCTGCTCTTCCCACACAGCAATCAGTTCAGTCTCCCACCGACCAGCAAGGACCTCAAACCCAGCCCAATCTTGCTACAAATGTGGGACCAAGAATTCCTCTCCCAGGTAATGATCTGAACCCTCCTGAGATACAAAGGGTTGTAGTTGAACACATTGTGCGCAGAGATGATGTGAACCTTCAACCCCCGTCTTCATTTAGATTACGTACTTTCTCAGGAAAACTTCCAAAACCACAGAATGAGGCTGATTATGAATCCTGGAGGTCCCAAATAGAACTTTTAAATGCAGATCCAAGTCTTGCACCCTTACATGTTACGAGGCGCATTTTGGAAGGTTTACTCCCACCTGCTGCTGACCTAGTGAAAGGGTTGGGACCAAATGCCCTGCCTGCAACATTTTTGCAGGTACTTGATTCTGCATATGCCACTGTTGAGGACGGAGAAGAGCTGTTCGCTAAATTTTTAAACACTCTTCAGGACCAAGGGGAACCTCCATCTTCATATCTGCAGAGACTCCAGCTGGCTCTCACTACAGTGGTGAGGCGTGGTGGGATTCCAGCAGTTGAAATGGACAAATATTTGCTAAAACAATTTTGTAGAGGTTGCTGGGATAACAGCATGATTAACAAGCTTCAACTAGAAAAGAAAAAAGACCAACCACCTCCCTTTTCAGAGCTTTTATTTACACTCCGAACAGAAGAAGACAAACAATTGGCAAAAGAGATGTTGATGAAAAAGCATATTCCTGCATTCAAGCACCGTGCTAACTTGCAAACTCACACTACTAGTGAATGTTCATGTGGCCACTCTTCAGACTCTGGTGCTATTGAAGATTTGAGGAAGCAAATGCTGAAGCTACAGAGTCAGATGTCAGCACTGTTATCCAAAGACTCCAAGTCTGCTAAGTCAGAAATCCAGCTGAAAAACAAGAAACCAAACCCAGGTCAAACAAGTAATAGGCCAAAACCCTGGTTCTGTTTCAAGTGTGGAGAGGATGGCCATATTGCTCCCAACTGTTCCAATCAATCCCACCCCAGCCTGGTTGAAGAAAAACGCCGCCAGCTTAAACACAAACAGCAGTCCTGGGAAAATAAGAAGCCATCAAACTAGAAGCAGTTCTTACTGAGGGACAAGTGAGAGCTGCAACCAATGAATGTTCCCACACTAAGTATTCATCTTCACATTTCCCACTACCAAAAGGATTAGTGGGCATGAGAAGTACAGGTGAGGTCAAGATTAAAGGGACCAATTTCCATTGCCTTTTTGACACAGGTTCCCAAGTCACCACAGTTTCACATTCTTTTTATAACACCCACCTGTCTGACCATAAAATAAAGCCATTAAATGATCTTTTGAAGGTAGAAGGTGCAAATGGACAGAGAGTGCCTTACATTGGATATGTAGAGCTCTGTTTGACCTTCCCACCTGAGTTTGTAGGTGAAGAGATGGACATCCACACCTTGGCCTTGGTCGTCCCAGACCTGCAATCATCACAGCCCCCTATTCTGATTGGCACCAACACCCTGGATGTTGTGTATGACCAGTGTTGTCAGTCACAGTCTGGGTTCTGTCCTTTACCTTCAGGATATAGAACAGTGCATAAGATTTTGGAGATAAGGCACAAGTTAACAACTGATGACTATCATGGCATTCTCAAAATGCAGTCCACCATCCCACAGATCATTTCTGCTGGGAAGACTGTTGTGTTGGATGCTCATGTCATATGCCCATTTCTGCAAGGTGAGAAAGAAGTAATTATTCAGCACCCAACCTCCTTCTCTCTGCCTGGTGGGTTGATAGTAAAATCCAGCCTTATTGACCTACCTCCTGTCCAACCTGCTTTACTACCAGTGGTGATCACCAATGAATCTGACCATGAAATTGTGATTCCAGCCAGAGCAGCCATA
>JBBPBX010040631.1:10213-24214 GCA_038048925.1 Garcialebias charrua
ATATATATATATATATATATGAATACTATAATAAACTTCAACTTATTACTTGTACTACTATTCCTACTTGGCAGGTTTTCACTTGTCGCGGGGTTTCAGGGTACGTATCCCTCATGATAAATGAGGGACTACTGTATTTCACAGACTGGTTTCAAAATTACAACATGGCGGTTTCAGTAAAACAGTTCCCAGAAAAGACAAGGAACACTTGTTCTGTCAGTATAATATGAGAAGCCTTGGCCCTGCTTGAACTAGCTGTTAGCTCGTCATGCTGCTCAAAATTAAACTCTTATTTCTCCAAACTGAGGTAATCTACAACAGGTAAGATATTTATAATAACATTATCACAGAATACAAAACCAAAAGACGTGACCTAAAAAAAAAGATGGTGCTGCACATAATTTTTTTAATCCATGACAGTTAAACCTTTATCATTGACTTCCCGCTCCGCTGCTCACTGTTTTTACAAAAAGGCATCCGTCTACATTAGTATTTCTCCAAGAGCCTGATAATGCATTCAAACAGATAAATCCTTTCTGGGAAGACTGTGAGCATATTGGCTCTCATCTTCATTTGGAGGAGCTTTTGTCAGCAAGACATACATCAGAGGCTCGTGCTTGACAGTGATACTTCTTGTTGGTCAGTGTTATATTATTGGCCCTGATAAACTCCCCCTAGAAAATAAAAGCAAGCCCTTCAGGCTAGACAGCAGCCAAATGCACAAACACCTCATCCTTATCAGTTGGACAGCTTTTCCCAACAGACGCATCTGTTTGATTCACCAACACAAGACACGTTATTTTTGGCATTAGTACAGGAAAAAAAAGGTGATCTCTGCTTCTCTTTCAATATTGTTTATTTGACCTTACCAAACATGCCACCATAATGCACACTGTTTACGGCAATAGCAATAAACACGTCATGCAATGTTCAATTTGGTTGTTTTTTTTGTACATCTTTACCAGCCCACTATCCTTCTTGGTTTCTGTGTTTTTGGCTCTTCCCCTCATTTTTTCTCTCGTCTTTTCCTTTCCTTTGCATCCAATTTTTCAGATCATGAACTGTCAGCTTTGCTGGATCTGCTAAATAAAATGCCTAGCTGAGAGACGCACAGCAGAGGAGAGGAATCAAAATTATTTAACATGTCTCTACAGGGTTCAGCTGTGTGCTGAAACTTTATTTGACGTTTTCAAGGTTTGAACAATCCTTGAATCTTAGATAAAATACTTAAACAGTCCTTAAACTAATTGAATGTGTTTCTTAATAAACCATTTCTTTATTTAGTAGTTGTGTATTAGGTAGGCCTGTCACGATAACAAATCTTGCTGGGCAATTAATTGTCTCAGAAATTATTGCGATAAACGATAATATTCTAAAAAAAAGTTAAGTGTGGACCCCTGAACATTCAAAAACCAAACAAATAAAGTTGTAGAAACGTTTTGTCTTTCCTCCGAAAGACTTCTTCAGGCTGTAGCTGCATTTCCACTCTTCATTATTCTTTTTAAGATGTTCTAGTTTGTTCGATATATTTTAACACAAGAGGCGCATTATTAAACTTTTCTGTTTGCTTTATATTTTTCAATTTTTATTAGCCACCATCATTAAACAAAGTTAAGGTTATTTACTGCCCAAAACATTTGATTACACGAGCGTGGTTTGAGCATCTTCACAAAATGTTCACAGTTTAAGAACCCTATACTAACGTATTTCAAAGTCAAAGTCAAAGTCAACTTTATTGTCAGAACTGCAATATGTACAGGACATACACAGGACCGAAATTGCGTTTCTCTCAGTCCCTCGGTGCAACAGTAACCATCTAAACACTAAAACATTTAATACACATAAGCATAAAATAGTAAAAAAGTGTAACACTGTCCTGAGTTTTTTCATAATAGTATAAAAGTATGAAAATTTACACCAACACTGAAACACCAAACACCCCTAAAACACCAAACACCCAATGAACATAAGCATAAAATGAAATAATAAAAGTGTAATACTGTCCTGAGTTTTTGCATAGTAGTATGAAAAGTATAAAAACGTAAATCTATAAAATAAACTGAAGTTTCTAGCGTTGACATTTGCAAAGAGTGGCACAGCAGCTGGAGCGGTTTGCAGCTGAATGTGATGCGGCCGGGATGAGGATCAGTTCCTCCAAATCCGAGGCCATGGTCTTGAGCCGGAAAAGGGTAGCATGCCCTCTCTGGGTCGGGGAGGAGGTCCTGCCCCAAGTGGAGGAGTTTAAGTATCTCGGGATCTTGTTCACGAATGAGGGAAAACTGGAGCGTGAGATCGATAGGCGGATAGGTGCAGCGTCCGCAGTGAAGCGGGCGCTGTACCGGTCTGTCGTGGTGAAGAGAGAGCTGAGTCAAAAGGCAAAGCTCTCAATTTACCGATCGATCTACGTTCCCACCCTCATCTATGGTCATGAGCTTTGGGTTATGACCGAAAGAACAAGATCTCGGATACAAGCGGCTGAAATGAGTTTTCTCCGCAGGGTGGCTGGACTCTCCCTTAGAGATAGGGTGAGAAGCTCAGTCATCCGGGAGGGACTCGGAGTAGAGCCGCTGCTTCTCCACATCGAGAGGAGCCAGTTGAGGTGGCTCGGGCATCTGGTTAGGATGCCTCCTGGACGCCTCCCTGGTGAGGTGTTCCGGGCATGTCCCACCGGGAGGAGACCCAGAGGAAGACCCAGGATACGCTGGAGGGACTATGTTTCTCGGCTGGCCTGGGAACGCCTTGGGATTCCCCCAGAGGAGCTGCTCCAAGTGGCTGGGGAGAGGGAAGTCTGGGCCTCCCTACTTAGGCTGCTACCCCCGCGACCCGACCCCGGATAAGCGGAAGAAAATGGATGGATGGATGGATGGATGGCACAGCAGCATATAAGTTAATGTACACAGTATATGTATGAGGTAGTTGATGTTGGTATAGAGGCAAAGTGGCATATGCAGTGAGGCACATAAGGCACATTTGGCATCCTTAGATAAGGCTAGTCAGAGAATGCTGTATATGTATCTGCAGTAGTGTAGATAAAAGTAGTGTAAATGTAAACAGTAGTAATAAATGTAAAGCAGTAGTAATAAATGTAAACAGTATTAATAAATGTAAACAGTGAATGTAAACAGTAGTATGACTATAGGCAGTAATGTAATACAAACATTAGTGCAAATATGAGAAGTAGTGCAAACTGAATGAACACATGACCGAGAGTTTAGTGAATAACCCGTTTGATGACACAGAGTCCAGTGTTAAAAACTTTGTGTTGAGTGGTAATGTGTGAGAAAGTTTTTTGTGTTAAGGCAGTTCAAATGGGAGGGGAGGCAGAGTGTTTAGCATTCTGACTGCCTGATGAACAGAGCTGTCTCTCAGTCTGCTGGTTCGAGCCTGGAGACTCCTCAGTCTCCTCCCTGATGGCAGCAGTCTAAAGCGGCTGTGTAGTGGGTGTGTGGGATCACCTGCCATGCAGTGGGCTTTCCGAGTGAGGCGTTTGCTGTGTAAGTCCTGCAGTGAGGGCAAGGAGGTGCCGACGATCTTCTCAGCTGCTTTCACGATGCGCTGGAGGCTCTTGCGGCATGATGCAGTGCATGCACCAAACCACACCGTGATGCAGCTGGTCAGGACACTTTCTATGGCACCCCTGTAGAAGGTGCACATGATGGGGGTTGAAGCTCCAGCCCTTTTCAGCTTGCGGAGAAAGTAGAGGCGCTGGTGAGCCTTCTTGGCCAGTGCTGCAGTGTTCCTGCTCCAGGACAGGTCCTTTGAGACGTGCACTCCCAGGAACTTGGTGCTGTCCACTCTCTCCACTGCGGTGCTGTTGATGGTCAGAGGGGCATGTTGTGCATCCCTCTTCCTGAAGTCCACGACAATCTCCTTTGTCTTCTCCACGTTGAGAGTGAGATTGTTGTGTCCGCACCACAAGGCCAAGCGGCTCACCTCGTTCCTGTAGTCCGTCTCATCGTTGTTGCTGATGAGACCTACCACTGTTGTGTCGTCCGCAAACTTGATGAAGTGGTTGGAGCTGTACGATGGTGTGCAGTCGTGTGTTAGCAGGGTGAATAGAAGGGGGCTCAGCACACATCCTTGTGGGGCCCCTGTGTTCAATGTGATGGTGCTAGATGTGTTAAGCCCCCAATATACCTGTTTCTTTTGCCTCACGCCGCTGGACTCGCGTGTGCTGCGCACCTGCAGCCCTTTTATACTCTGTGAAAGCGCAGCTCTCTGTGTGCAGCTGCAGCCGGACAGAGCAGGACAAATTGAGGTCGCTGATTGGTCATTTGCTGACACGCGAGGCACTTTATCAACGCGCGCGCGTAGGCGTAGTAAAATCCGACCTTGGCGCGCTCACGCCCGTGATCAAAGGCTTTTGCCGCGGCGCTCCCACGGCGCTCCCACGGCGCTCCCACGGCGCCGAGCGGCGTGAGGCAAAAGAAGCAGGTATATTGGGGGCTCAACTCCCGATCCGTACTGTCTGTGGTCTCCCGGTCAGGAAGTCTAGCAGCCAGTTACACATTGAGGTGTTTTCTATTTCTTCTTCTGAAGATGATTCATCATGCTCTGGGTTGTATTCCTCCCCATCTTCTTCTTCGGATACAACCTCCACTTCCTCTTCTGAATCAGAGTTGTCTTGCTGGACATCTGGGACCTCTTCAAAATTATAACACACACTCATGGCTTCAGCACAGACAGAATTTTGGGTCCTGTTATCTGTAGCACCTTTATAAGCTCTGGAAATAAACAAGTGGTCTTCTGAAGTCTGCGAGAACACCACCTGTTTGCCTTGTTTACTTCTGCTACTGATTGATCTGAGACACATCTAAAACATTGAACCATTCTGTTGTTTGTAAATAACTCTGTGACCTTGATTTCAACTCTATTTGCCTCACGGGTCATTTTGACCCGAAGACCACCTTTGTACCTTTTTTGTACAGCTTACATGGAAATGTGAATAAAAGCAAAATTTCACTTTTTCTACTGTTGGGGCCAATCTAGGAAAAGTCATAACATTTCAAGTAAAAAAAAATAGCATTTTGTGGATTTTTTGTGTTTTTTTAACACAGTGGCGGGTCATTTTGACCCAAAGACAACAGGAAGGTTAACAAACTTGCTGCATGTCCAGTGATCACTGTGTGCAGGGCCGGATTTATGCAGGGGCTTACAGGGGCTTGAGCCCGGGCCCCCAGAATTTTAGGGGCCCCCAGAGCCTCCGGACCCGCCCCCTAAGTTTTTTTTTGTGCACGGATAGTCTCAAACACGTTGTCTCACAAAGGAGAAAACTGTTCTTGTTAGGTTTTATGTAAAACTGGATGATTTTATCTTTTATTCGCTTCAGCGCGGCCGGTCCCCTCCCGCTGCCGGCGGGGGAGGGAGGGGGTGTGTGCGGCCGGTCCCCTCCCGCTGCCGGCGGGGGGTGGGGGGGGGTGCGCGCAGCCGGTCCCCCACCCACCGCTGGTGATAAGGAAGAGAAAGTGGAGGTGGAGGTGAATGGAGAAATAAAAAGTGCAGGAACGGAGGCAAAGGAGCTGGTGTAGGAGAAAGCAGGGGCGGCTGTAGAAGAAATGGAGCTGGGGCCCCCCAAACCAGGTGAAGAAACAAGGGAAGAGAAAAAATGAAGTTGCTGCAAGCGTGTTGCAGGGAAGTTTGTGTTGAAGTCCAGGCAACAATAGCTATTCAGTGATTTTATTTTGTGATGGAAGCATCATATTCTAGTTTCAAACCCTAACATGTGGTTTTGTATTTAACCAGTTCAGGGTTGTTTGTAGTTTGTGACAACTGGCATATTAAAGTTGTAAGTTGTGAAAACTTACTATTCAGTCATTTTCTGCTCATCATCTGAACCAAAGCAAAACAAACAAACATATATATATATATATATATATATATATATATATATATATATATATATATATATATATATATATACATACACACACACACACACACTCCGGTATATATATATGGGCCCCCCAAGATGACTCAAGCCCAGGGGCCCCCATCCTCCTAAATCCGGCCCTGACTGTGTGAGGGGTGGGGGACACTCTGGACTGGTCTCCACTCCATCACAGGGACAGAGACAAATGAGAAACAATCTCTCGCTCTCTCTCGCTCTCTCTCGCTCTCGCTCTCGCTCTCTCTCTCACCTCAGGACAATTTAGAGTTACCATCAGTCTAACATGTCTGTTTCTGGTCTGTGGGAGGAAACTGGAGTTCCCGGAGGAAACCCACGCAGCACGGAGGAGAGAACATGCAAACTCAAAGGCCCCTGGACTGGGATTGGAGCCAGTGGCCTTCTCGCTGAGAGGCAGCTGCTGTACCAGTTGTGCCACCATGCTGCCCCTAATTTCTACTAAATTAAAGATACATACATAATTAAAACACTAAAGGTTTTATAAATGCAACAAGCAAACATTTTACAATTAATAAAAACAATTGACAAAAGCTGAACAGTTTGATGTTTGAATTTTTTAAAATAGCACATAAGTATTTTCATACTATTCAGGATATGGCTGTTCTTCTGTTCACTCTGCTCACATATGATTGTGCCAACCATCCAGGCTGTCATATTGTAACATTTGCAGATGATACAGCTGTGGTGGGATGCATCACAAACAATGATGAGTCCAGCTACAGGCAGGAGTTGGAACACCTGGAGAGCTGGTGCAAGGACAACAACCTTCACATCAATGTGAAGAAGACAAAGGAGATGATTGTAGACTTCAGAAGGAACAAACACACCCACACCCCACTGAACATAAGAGGATCTGCGGTGGAAGTGGTCTCCAGCTACAAGTACTTGGGTGTACACATGAATGATAACCTCAGCTGGACCAACAACACCACCAGCCTGATCAAGAAAGGTCATCAGAGACTCTACTTCCTCAGACGGCTGAGACGAGCTGGTCTGAGAAGCTCAGTCCTCACCTCCTTCTACAGGTGTGCAGTGGAGAGCATCCTGTGCTCCAGCATCAACGTGTGGCATGGAGGCTGCACAGCTGCAGAAAGAAAAGCTCTGCAGAGAGTGGTGAAGGCTGCACAGAAGATGTTGGAGTCAGTCTCCCCACCATCACAGACATCTACACCTCCAGATGCAGGAAGAGAGCCACCTGCATCATGAAAGACCCCACTCACCCAGCACACACACTTTTTGCCCCACTCCCCTCAGGACGGAGGTTGAGGAGCATTAAATGTAGAACCACTAGACTGAGGAACAGCTTCTACCTGGAGGCTGTTAGACTCATGAATAAATAACCAGAATAATCACTGCGAAATATCACATTATGTTGCTGCTGATCTGTTTCTTGTTGCTGTGTTCATTCGTGTTCATCTGCTCATACAGACTCATGTTCGTGCTGCCGTTTGGAATGATGTTTTTCTATGACATTAGTGCTTAGTGTAATTTTAGTTGATGTTTTTCTTAGTTCATATCTTAGATGTTGCTGTTTTTCTCATATATTTTGTTGTTGGATGTAACTGGGACCCTGTGTACATAACCCTTGTGTTGTCCTGCGGGTCAAAAGTGACCCGCTACCGTGTTTAGCTATAGAAAAAATACCTTAAACTATATTTTTCCAACTTGAAATTTTATGACTTTTCCTAAAGTGACCCCATCATTACAAAAAGTGATACTTTGTTTTTGTCTAGGTTTACATGTGGGCTGTACACCACTAGGGTCCAAAGATCGTCCTATGGGTCATTTTTGACCCGTGAATTATAAAGGCATTTAAACACCAGAAAAAAGTTCAAAGGCCACACACAAACTCTCTCTAACACACACACACACACACACACACACACACACACACACACACACACACACACACACACACACACACACACACACATCAAAGACACTAGAACTTGCATTTGACCTGCACCTGCACTCTTGATCTGCAGCTAACCCCTCACATCACACAAGCTGCCAAGCAAAACAAAAAAACAAACTAAGAAATAATAAAGGCTGCAGCTGGGTCAGTCAAAAGAAAAAGGTGCCAGTTCTGCCCCTGGAAGAAGGACTGCAAGACAAAAGCTGTGTGCTGCACATGTGAGAAACACATCTGCAAAGCCCATTCTCACGTTCACACATACTGTCCTTCTTCTTCTTCTTCTTTCGGCTTTTCCCTTTTCAGGGGTCGCCACAGCGAGTCATCCTCCTCCACCTCACTCTGTCCTCTGCATCCTCTGTCCTCACTCCAACTACCTTCATGTCCTCTCTAACTGCATCCATATATCTCCTCTTTGGCCTTCCTCTGTGTCTTTTTCCTGGCAGCTGCATTTCTAACATCCTTCTACCAATATACCCACTGTCCCTCCTCTGGACATGTCCAAACCATCTCAGTCTGGCCTCCCTAACTTTATCTCCCAGTTGTTCAACATGTGCTGTACCTCTGATGATCTCATTCCTGATCTTATCCATCCTTGTCACTCCTAAGGAGAACCTCAGCATCTTCATTTCTGCTACTTCCAGTTCTTTCTCCTGTCTTTTTGTCAATGACACTGTCTCCAGACCATACAACATAGCTGGTCTCACCACTGTCTTGTAAACTTTTCCTTTGACCTTTGCTGACACCTTTTTGTCACAAATCACTCCTGAAACTTTTCTCCATCCACTCCATCCTGCCTGGACTCTCTTCTTCACCTCTTTACCACTGTAATGGGCATGACCGTGTCCATTTTGATACACCTGAGTACTTTTGAACTGTTCCAGAGATGACCTTTACTGACCTCTCAGTAAAGCAAGACATTTACCACAAAATCATTCCATTAGTTGTAATCTGAGAATATAGTCACCAAAAGAGACTATTTCTATCTTTGATTTTAGGCTGATGTGATCAAAAGAATAACTTTTGTCATTTTCATGATGTGTGCTTTTAAGCTGTGTTATTCTGTAAGAGTTAAACGGTGTTCACTGCTGTGTTAAAGTTGAAGTCTCGGGTCAGAGAGACCCGACTGTTTTGTTTAGAAATAAGAAGACAGTTAATCCGTTGTTTTTCAGGAGAAGGGCTCCAGTTTCTCTGTCTTTTCCTAAACAATTTCCTTCTGCTGCTGGCTGTAACCTTGGGTCGCGATAACACAAGTGAACTGCTCGACTGGTCCGTGGACCAATGAAAAAGACACAAGTCTCATCTCTCATCTCATGATCTTTTTAAGTTCTAAGTTTTGCTGAAATGCGTCAGAGTTTGCTGGGAGCTTCAAAGAGACATGAAGACGTCCCAAAGAGCTGAATGAATGCCTGTCACCCGCCAAGGACAGTCATTCAGCTAAGGATTGTATAACATGCTGTTATGAATCCACTTCGAACGAGCGTAAGCTCAAAACTTTGTTTATTCCTTCCTGGAATAAGCTTATCTTGAAGTCAGAGGCCAGGAGCTGACATATTTTCTGATGACCAAGCGGAACCCAGGAGACGTTGGAAACGTAAACGAATGACCAGTTCAGACGAACTGGGCCTGAAGGACTGTGCATCTTACAGGCTGGTGCCATCTCTTTATCAGACTCGTCGTCGAAAGGTAAAGAGCTGTTTACAAACGTACCTGGATTTTAGCAGAAATCTGATGAGAAGTGTCACTTTGGTAACATGCTCAAGATAATTTCCTTTAAACCATCTTCCTCCTATCTTTTTCTCTCAATCTAAGCTGGAAACTATTTAAGCTAAAGAGCCCTCAGACTAAATATGTTTAACATCCAATATTGAAGTCTGTTGTGTTAAATTTAAGTGTGCTGACGTATTAAATTGAAAGAAAGTGAAATCATGTCAATCAAGTGTAATGGTGTTAATTTAGTTGATTTATTTTAAATAAATGGTAGTGTCGCCTGGCATACCAACTAGGTTAACGTCTCTGTCACTTAATGGCTTTGTTTATTTATCCATCATAAAGATCACAGAAATATTGGGTAAACTGAAAAAGAAAAGAATCCGTGAAATTACTATTCAATCTGAATAAGTAAATTAATTAAGGATAAAGAGGTCAGCTTAATACTGACCCCTGTTAAAATCCTTTAGTTACATCTGGGTGACACTATATGTGTTTAAAGACACAATATATGGTCTCCCTCATGTTTCCTTCATCTGGTGGCCAGTACGAGTTTTTCTGAAAGTTTATTGATAAATCTGTGATCTCTCATGAACTTGAAACGTTATGTTGGCATGATTGTTCCAATTTTTGGACTCTGAAGGTGATAATTTTTGGCTGGGGTGTTCAAGACAGGCAGATTCTGCATGTTTTTATCATTTGAAGCTGAGAGATTGTTATTGTTCAACTCCTTAACACGCTGTTGGAAGCTTTTAGGTGAAGTTTGTCAGCCCGTGGTCTGTGGGGGGGTTCTGGTTCCGTTCGGCCCAGTTCACGCACAGACTCCGGTACAAAGCTTTGTTGACCGCCGAGTCAAACTGCCTGAAAAGCTGTTAACATCTGCGAGATTGCTGTGTGTGGTATTTTTACATATTAGAGCAGGTCGAAAAAGCATATTACTGTTAGAACGTTGTCGGCTGGGTTCTGTCAGACCCGTTTCCTGCTCCATTAAAAAGTGGACGGAACCGACCTTGAAGTGGCTCCGAGCGAGTCCGTGTTTGTTCTGCAGCTGCAGTGCTGGGTTACTAAACGTAGCTAAGTCGTGCCTGTTTTAATTGTGATTGCCACGTTTCAGAATTTTGGGAAGTTAATTTGAAGCGTTTGAGTTGTTTTAAGGGTCTGTAAAGTTGCTTTCTGTTGTGCTAAGGTAAAGTTAAAGGCGACGTGTCCGACACGTCACGTTTGTTTATGAGCTGAGCTGTGATTGGATAAACGAGAGCTGTGAGCTGTCAATCACTGCAAGCGCTGTGATTGATTGGTTGACGTCACGTATCTGTTTAGCGAGCTCCGCCTCGCTCAACGGAAGCTGGTGACGCGCTGCGTCGACCCGCCTATTTGTGTCGTCATTTCCAGGTGCACTTCGGGTGACAAGCAGTTCACACACTCACAGGACAAACGGAGATTTCACTGAGAGTTTAAACACTCATTTAAAGCCATCTAAACTGTCTAACAACATAGATTTGTCTCTGACAAGAACGTGGTTCGAGCGTTTATCACGGACACACTAGAAACTAACTCTAAAAGGTTAAATACTGATTAGAAAAATCAGTCTCCTCGTGATAACATTAAGACTCGAAGCTGCCCCCTGTTGGTTAAAAGACGTTGACAGATGAGTTTTCTCAAAAACATCATAAAAAAGTCAGCATTTTTATGGTGAATTACCAGCTTTAAATTTGTTCTGTACACAAACAATAGCTCCTGTTTATTTTAAATAAAATTTTAGAATAACAGAGGTACAGACAAACATTTTTGCTTATTTTAAATACAAAAGAATTTAAAATAACAAACAAAAGTACAGTTTTCCCTCCAGATAACTGCGATTTTTTTTTCTTTCTCTTCCTTTTCTCTGACACATCATCTTCCACAGTTATCCTGTGTACATTTAAACTTTCCTGTTTATTTCAAATAGTGAAAAGTTTAGAGTAACGAATACAGAGCATCTTTTATTTTTATTTTCACTGAAAATCCAGATAAAAGATGGCAGGCACAGAGGGTGAGACCCCTGACACCACGGATACGGGGCAGCCTGTGCCAACTGAAGGCCACGACCCGACCAAAGCAGATTGGATCGAACATGCCTTATTTTCACTCACAGGGTCCATCACAAACTATCATGAAGAGACACAGTTGATGGAGGAAGCAGATGTGGACAGAGCATTAAAAACTGTAACAGCTGGAACCACAACGGCTGAAAAGAAAGCAGACAGAGATAAACGTTTGGCTAAATTGAGCCTTCTGTTAAAGGCCAAGCTAGACTTTGAAACTGCTGTACGCCGGGCTGTCTCTACATCATGTTTAACAGCACAAATGGAGGTTGCCACTTTACAGCAGGAGGTAAAGAAACTAATTTTATAAGTTTTAATCTGCAGGCCACTGATGTACTAAAAATGTTTTAAAGATTTTTTTTTTTGGTAAATATTTAGAGCACCAACCATGGACTTTCATTAAAGGGAGCCCGAAGTCTTCAAAGGCCAACGTAAAGTTTCAAACGTTCGTGATGACAGTGCCATAGACTTTAAAGTCAAGTCTCTCAGGGGTTTTGTATTCATTAGCGTGAACACTGACTGAATAAGAAAAAAATATAGCCTGTGGTTCTAGTCTTCTCTTAATTTTGTCACAGGTTTGCTAATCTCTCCTGCCATTAAACGTAAAGCCTGCATGGTACGTTTATTGATTATGACAATACCGTCAATATGGTGCAACGAGCACTTGAGGTCAGAAACTTACTGCTTTATTTCAACCCCACCTCCACTCCCTTTGTCTTTTTTCCCCCTGACTCTCTCACTCTTGTCATCCATCTCTCCTTCCCATATTTCCTCAACAGTCTTCCTTCCCTCCTTCTAAATAGATATTGAAGTTTTCTATTTAAAGCAGCTGCTGTTTAACTTCCTTGTGGTAAGAAGTGAAAGGCAGGCAGAGGGCCATCCATCTCTCTATCCACCTGCTGACATCTTTAAATGCTATTGACACCCACTGCCAGCATTAAGATGCAAAACTGCACGACATGTTTGATTTCATTAGCTCATTGTGCACAGGGTTTTCCCCTGCAGGGTTCTGGCTGCAAACACAGGAATGGATGCAGAATGGGCAAAATTTTCCAAATTTGTCAGAACACTGCAATTGGCTTTATTGCGCTACATAAACTGGACATATTAGAGTTTGAAAACCTCTGATCAATGTCCTGGTTTTTCCACAAAACTCCCCTTTTTTCATATCCAAGCTATTCTTTGCTTCTGCTTTCCCCAGGGAGGCTCTACATTAGAGAATAAATTACTGTTAGTACAAAGAGCACTTGTGCAAGAATGTAACTAATCTGATTTTCAAATTAAATCTGCAACGGACGATATGCTTGTCAAAAAGTTGTCTAACGGTAAACAACACAGTATTCAGCATTTTTTTGAAACGTGTTTCCAGTGCTCATCAATTGACTCTACGTCATTTACTGACATCAGCAACTATGACTCGTTTACTGTTAATATTTAAGAAACCTAAAAAAAAAATATCTAATTTTTGATTGTGTTTTTAAGTACTAATATACGGCAATAACATTGTTTAAGAAATACAAAAATTGTCAAATAAAGTTGAGTAAAGTAGTAAACATACAAATACAAAGTGTCCTCCTGAAGCAGATGAATCGTCTAAAGATAATCTTAAGAACAAAAGTCAAAGTTGGACATAGCATGAAAAAAAAAGGCAACAATGGAAAGAAAACAGGAAAACCTGCAACATGAAAAGTGGTAACACAGTGCATGTGAAATAAGTAGAAAACTGGTTTTGTGGACAGCAGCAATTCAGACCAACATCAGAACAAAATTTACTTTTGTTATTTTCATCCAATGCAAAGCTGCATTATTTAGAACATAAATTCTCACACACATTACCCCCCCCCCCCACACACACACACACACAGAAAAAAAGAAAAACAGCAGCATGTTTTATTCTGTGAAGGAAAACCAGCAAGACAACCCTCTGCTAAATGACGATGAAGCTGCACAGAAGGAACTCATACACTACTAATAAGTGTTGTCTGTCAAAGACGGTACATTATAAACCACAACTTGGGATCAATTTTCAATATGGAGGAGTAATTCCATTTGGTAGCAATAAATAAATAAATAAATAAATAAATAAATAAATAAATAAATAATCACAACAAAACAAAAGGTGGCTATGATGTAAATGTTCTATGTAAGTTTACATGGCCAAAGTTTATTACCGGTAGGTGTTTATAACTAAGAGTGAGGATTTACCATTAGACTCATTAACCTGCATTTTATTAAATAATGTTTAAACTCTATTCTTCTGTAATTACACTTAAGTGATTAAAACAGTAATTATTATTAATAAATAAATAAATAAATAAATAATCACAACAAAACAAAAGGTGGCTATGATGTAAATGTTCTATGTAAGTTTACATGGCCAAAGTTTATTA
>JBBPBX010040632.1:0-29269 GCA_038048925.1 Garcialebias charrua
GGTCTAAATGTCTGTTGTCTTTTTAGACGATGGCGTAGGATTTGATATTCCCTATAAATTTTGAAGTCTATGGCGAGACTCATCAAAATGAATAGATAATCTAGAATAGAATCGATCGAGTATTCTACTTGAACTATTGTGAGATCAGTGTAGATTATAGTACCTTAAGTAGCATTAATCTACAATGACTCTTCAATGATTGAGGTTTTTAACAAAATGAACTGCATGTTGGTATAGTTAAATCCATTGAAGTCTTTAACTAACATTAACACAAAACCTCTTTTGGCTGGGAGTGTTCAGAACCAAAACAATATCTCAAATAATGACAACAGTAATGACTAAACAACAAGGAAACAACGTTTCACTGCTTCGACACACTCTTGTCGTCAGATTCCAACACGCTACCCTTTCTGGGTTTCCTTTTCAAGAATTTTACTTTCGGTGTGCAACTTTTTTCATAACGGTTTAGTTGGGCTTGAAGCGATTGGACGCGACGGAATAGGATCACAACTACTGTTTACCAATTAAACCGCTCACTACGAGCGAAAGTATTATTATCAAGACTATGATTAGCGTGTCAGCACTAGACCATGCGTAAGTGATGGGTGGAAACGGAGTTCTGGTTTAAGATTTAAGGGTCTTTAGAACCTGGTTTATTGGTTCTACTTCGACGATTTTAGTTCCTTCGAATCGGATTTGCTTTACAGTACCGGGGTCCATCTCTAGGCTCATGTTTGTGAGGTACTCAGGGTATTCCAGAGTCGTTTCCCACCGTTCAGGATCGAGATAATAAAGCGTCAGGTCACCAATGTGTATGGTTTTTCCCTTTGGGACACTGATCCACATTGTTTTATCCGGTAGATTCAAATGTCTAACGGCACCGTGGCCATTAGACATTTGATCAATGACCATAACTGCATTTCTGTCAGGAGTGTTGACCAACCAACGGGACCCAATTATTTCCGCTTGGGCAACAATGACCAGGTGACGCAGGGTTATGGTCGTTGAACACTTCGAGTTCTTTGGAATTGGAGTGATTCCTCAAATGCCCACGGCATTATTCCAAATAAAATGTTTACTTGTACACAGGTAGTGTATCTCGTGAGTGAGAGTACACATCTGGAGGTTTGGAGCTAAATAGGTTGTGGGGTCGCTTTTGTGATAAGCAACCATTTTTGGAGTGTGGACTTTGATGTGATTTTCACCGTGCTAATTTCCAACATTAATGACATCTTTGAGTCTGTAAATGTTGTTTAAAGAAACGATCGGTAGATTGATAATGAACTCGAATTCGCACTCTCTGTGATTGACGTAAATCAGGATCGTGCTACCGAGAGTGTAAGCCAGTTGAGCCTGGATTGATCTAACTTTTTCATTTGTAGCGGTGTTAAGGATGTCTGTTACCATATCTAGAGAGACGAGATTGGGTGGGATTTTGCCAGTAACTAAAGCATCAACCGACGAGCTGATATCTCTAAGCATGTCAGCGAGGATCCTATCCATCAGGTGTGCAATGGCGTAGTCCCATTCTACCTTACGTTTTAGCTCGTTAACCATTCGTGCAAGGACCTTAATTTCTTTGGTGTGAGTGTTCAACACTAAGACAGTCTTCTGAAGCGTTTCGGTCACTTGAGTTAACTGTGTTTGTTGCCGATCCATTTGTGTTCTCATCCATGGGAATTCATTTTGTATTTCACTAACATGTTGTTTTAAGGACGTTATGCTGACACTGTTGATTGTAGACAAACCTAATGGTACGTCCACACCTAACCGCGTTTCAACTGCAGGAACGTCCAGTTTACATGCAAAGTCAATGGGGGACGCGCCTCCAGGCGCGTCTTGGCATCGGGCGTCACGTCACGTGCGTGTTGAGCGTGCTGGAAAGCGTTTTCCGTGCACGTGAACCCGCGTCAGCCTCCAAAGCACGCCTTGAACATGTTGAAGATTTCGACGTTCAAACGCCGTTCAACTCTCCCTGATTGGTTGATCAGGGAGAGTCGGGGGAGAGTCCCTATGTGACGCGGAAACGAGGGGACGGGGGTATTGCGCAACTATGTGACGTATTGTTTGTGGGACACAGAAAAAACCCGCAAAGTCGTGTACTATGGAAGAGAAACTCATTGTAGCTGTGTGTTCGCGACAAGTCCTTCACGACCAGTCAAGTCTGCTCTACAGAGACAGAAATAAAAAGCTCCTTGCCTGGCGGAGTGCAGTGAGGAACTCGGTATACCGGTAAGCTCCTCCCACACACCCCGCCGCCACACCGCCGCAGTTTCGCGTTCTGGTCTGGACACCACTGTGGGTCCAGTGCGTCCACTTGCGTGCGTGACGAGCTTTTTTGAAGTTGAAACGCTGTTAGGTGTGGACGTACCATAAGCCAAAAAGAGATCCGATGGCAGAGGCAGCATTGAGAAGCCCACTAAGGATACTCTTCGTTCGTCTATGCGTTCCACTCAGCTCCTGTTGTGTGAGGGTAAACTTACGTGGCTGCTTTAACATGTGTCGGGTTTGGCCTCTTGCATTCTGGATTGGTAAAGTGTATCATGTTTTGTTAGACCACTTGTCTTTGATGTGTTGTTTGATCACCGTTTGGGGGTCAAAGCGGACGAAGACCTTCCAAGTGTACAGCTGACAATCTGTGATGAGCAATCCAGGTTGGTCCCTAAGACTGATGCCTGAGGTATAGGTCCAAGGGACACAACCTCGGCTTGTCCTTCTTGGATGAATCCCAAGAGGGTGAGGATTAACAGCAGTGGTCTCATCGTGATCCTAAGGAAACACAAAAAGATAGGTCTTAGCTTTCTATCCAATGTCGATTTAAATTCTGTGGATTTAAACTGTTGTTAGTGTTAAAACTTTCATGAGTTTTAAGATTTAGTGCTTCCAAATTCCGGTTTTAGTTGTTTCTTTTAACGACTGAACAAGTTTAGACCAATTTAATTTATTTATTAACTTCTGCTTGGACGACCTTATTTTCCCATTAAGTCTGTGAGTTTGTGAGATCTTTGTCTTTTGTGGAGTCATTTAAATCTTTGTCTTGGACATGGGCATGACCTTACATCACCTCCCTGTGGTTATGGGGGAGCATGAACACAGGTGAGGCCGTTCGTCCATGTGCACAAGTTAGGATGCCATTGTTTAGATTAAGCTGTTTTCGCAGCTGAAAGTAGACAGTACACAGGAACCTTTTAGGTTTCGGCCAACGTTTCTTCTTATGTTTACCTCTTTCCGTGTAATTTAGGTGTGTCTCAAACGTCAGCGCAGTCACAGGTGTATCTGATTTGTCAGTCTGTGATGGGTCACTGTCGTCGTAGTGTGAGTTTGTCCCCCCTTTGTTTGTCCACAACAGCCTGAAGGATGATGGAATGCATACCTTTTCTGTTGAAGTAGTCTGTGTGATGTTGTTGGGAGGCAATTATCGGTATGTGGCTGCCATCAATAGCACCCACACAATGTGGGAGCCCCCACCGGTTCTCAATGTAAGTGGCTATTTCTCTGAACCTCTCTTCAGTAGGCATGCCGATTTGTTATGGGACAAGCAATGTCTCTGCTGCCATACAAAACTCACGCACACACTTGCACACCGTCATGACGCTGACTTCAGAAAGATGTCCAACACTACGGTACTCTGAACCTGTTGCAAGTTTCCACAGAGCTACAGCCACTCGCTTCTTTACTGGCACACATTGGCAGTACGTTGTGTTCTGCCTCTCCAGGGCTGGACGTAGTTTGTTGCACAGTTAAACGTTTGTTCTGACATCCTGAAGTTATGCAGCCACTGAGCATCTGTGAAACCTGGTACAATAACATTCCACCACTGAGATGACCTGTTAAATTCCCACACTGTAGGTCTTCTGTGAGTACAATAAATTAGCTGGGTTAGCTGGAGATTCATCTGAAACACACAAGCCCCTTTCATAAGACAGCTCGGTCCAGACCTGATGCGTGTTCAGTCCTCCAACGAGCATTCAGAAAAAACACGAATGCGGATTGGTGAGTAAATGCACCCCTGATCCGCCACTAGAGGTAGTGTCAGGGGTACATCCGAGCCGGGCAGACCCACTTGTGAATGCAACACGCGGATCCGCGCTCAGAATACAGATGTTGCAGAAAGTGCCTCCACTGCATGTGATGAATGGCTCAGTGAGTGGTGTGTGTGTTGCATGTGGGAGGGTGAAATGTGTGTCGGCCGTCCGCCGGCCAGAGGAGGGCGCTACGTGCTCATGTTCTACACGTGTGAATGAGAGCAAGAGGTGACGGTGTGTATGTGTGGAGGAACGTGAACGGCAAATTGAAACGTGGCTGTAAGAAAGTCTGTTTGTGCACCTGTTGGCTGGAATTATTATTAAAAACAAGAGGATTAACCTTCAGCCACCGTGTGGTTTATGTGCAAGGCAAGTGAGGGAGTTAACCCTGAAGCAGAGACTTCAGCCCTGGAGGAAGATCTCCCCTGTGTCTTTTGACCACGGATGAAAGACTGAGCAGGAAAGGTTAACACTGGCGACCACGAAGGGACCTCTTCGCCTTGCTGGACAAGTGGTGAGCTTTGAATAAGAGAGATAATAACGGCTAGCAATAAAGCCGAGAGACTGCATTAGCCTGCTATATTAGCCTGCTGTTTAACAACCACAAGATGGACGCCGCCGCCCGCTCCTGTAAAGACTATGGGTTTGAAACAGATTATTCCAACCCATTTATGACATTGGATATTTCTTCTGAGAGCTACTTTAATTCCATCCATCCTGACATGAGACCTCAGCTGCATTCATCAATTGTTGAGACTTTACTGGGGGTGGGACCTGTAGATGTGCCAGTGCTGGGTGAGGCCCAGATACCTGTCAGCATCAACAATCGCCAGGTGGATGTAGATTTTATTGTAGCAGATATAACAGGGTTAGAAGTGCTGCTGGGGCATCCCTTCCTCACGCAAGCTGAAGCCCGTCTTGACTTTGGCAGACACCGTATCATTCTGTTTGGTGAGGAAGTGCCCTACTACCAATCTGAATCTGACCTGAAGTCGCATGCAGTGAAAATATCCAGAACTGTGGTGGTGGAACCAGGACAGGAGTATGTTGTGAAAGGCAGCGTGCATCTAAGTGGGACAGCCTGCAGTGACATGATACTTAGCCCCACCAAGGGTTTTGTTGAGAAACACAAAGTACTCCTCGCCAGAGTTTTAGTTCATCCCCAGACGTCCAAAACGGTCCCCCTTCGCCTCTTTAATCCTGGCAACAAAGCTGTGACCATCAAAGAAGGATCCATGGCTGGTCTTCTCCAGCCAGCTGAAGCCATGCAGTCTTCATATGTCTCACCAGCCGCAGACTCACCAGCCAGCTCCCCTGTAGTTCCTCTGCACCTGGAAGAGCTCTATGCCCAGAGCTCTAGGGACCTCAATGATGGTGAATGTCTCCAACTTAAACGTTTGTTTTCTACTTATGGACATGTGTTCTCTACTGGGCCTACTGACCTGGGCCGAACCAACCTCGTCCAGCACGATATTGTACTTCGTCCAGGTGCCCCGATCAAACAACCTCCACGTAAGATGGCGAAAGAGAAGCAGCAATACGCCAACCAGCAGATACATGACAGCCTACAGAACGGTCTCGCCCAAAGCAGCCACAGCAGCTGGGCCTCACCCATAGTTATGGTACGTAAGAAGGATGGGACCTATCGGCTCTGCATCGATTACAGGGTTCTCAATGAGCGAACCATACCGGATGCGTATCCTCTGCCCCGTATCCAGGACACGCTGGATACACTGTCTACTGCCAGATGGTTCAGCACGTTGGACCTTACTTCAGGTTACTGGCAGGTGGAGCTGACGCCGAGAGCACGCAAAGCAGCTGCATTCTGCGCCAGGACAGGTCTCTTTGAGTGGAACGTCATGCCGTTTGGATTATGCAACGCCCCGGCGACATTCCAGCGGCTGATGGACCGTGTTTTAGCTGGCATGCAATGGGAGACCTGTCTGGTCTACCTGGACGACATCATCGTGCTGGCGAGGAATGTGTCAGAAATGCTGCAGCGGCTTGACCAGGTGTTTTACAGACTACAACAAGCTAACCTGAAATTAAAACCTGCCAAATGCTGCCTTTTCCGCCGCGAGGTGGTTTACCTAGGTCACATAGTGTCTGAACAGGGTATAGCTACGGACCCCAGCAAGGTCCAAAAGGTCCAAATGTGGCCCACTCCATCGTCCATCCAGGAGGTTCGACGTTTCATCGGCCTGGCCTCATACTATCGCCGATTTGTAAAAGACTTTGCATCTATTGCTGAACCCCTTCATAACCTAACCATGAAAAATGCACGTTTCCAGTGGCATGCTGAACACCAAGCTGCTTTCGACGAGTTAAAGTGTCGTCTCACCTCAGCCCCCATTCTTGGCTATCCCCTGGACTGCGGTGAAATGATACTCGACACTGATGCGAGTGACACCGGCATTGGTGCTGTACTGTCGCAGATGCAGGAGGGTGTGGAACGAGTGTTGGCTTATGGCAGTCGCAAGTTGGCAAAGCCTGAACAAAACTACTGCACAACAAGACGTGAACTTCTGGCCATAGTGGATTTCACATCCCATTTTCGCCAGTATCTCCTCGGCCGGCCGTTCAAGGTGCGTACGGACCACAGCAGTCTGCGCTGGCTGACCAAAATGAGAGAGCCAGAAGGACAGTTAGCTCGATGGCTTGAGAAGCTGGCTGAATATGAGTTTGAGATTATCCACCGCCCGGGTCGACAGCACACCAATGCTGACAGCCTCTCCAGGAGACCCTGCCGCCAGTCCTGCCCATGTAAAGTGCCAAATTTTTCTACATCACCCAAAACTATCAACCATCAAGCTGTCCAGTGTGATTTGAACTCTGACACCAGCTCCCTGTTGCTGAGTTCAGTGGGGGTAGAGGACCGACCACCCACTGCCGCAGTTTGTCCAGTGGGGGTAGAGGACAGACCACCCACCACAGCAGTTTGTCCAGTGGGGGTAGAGGACCGACCACTCACCACATTAGTTTGTCCAGTGGGGGTAAGTCAAAACACCCTCACATCAGATATAGAGACTTTAGACCAAAACACTTCCACTGATACAGACAAACCGCATCAGAATGTTCATACTGTGAAATTGACTGAAAAAATATATGTGGCTAAGACTCTTGACACAGCTTCTTTGTTTCATGGTTGGACCATGGGGGAGCTGAGCCAGGCCCAGGATGCTGATGTGGACATTGCACCGATACGTAGCTGGATGAAGGCCAGTGATAAACGCCCCCCATGGTCTGTTGTTTCACCATGCAGCCCAGCCACTAAGACATACTGGACTCAATGGAAACAACTCTACTTCAGAGATGGAGTTCTGGTTCGTCGATTCTATTGCCTCGAGGACACCCAATTCTACCCACAAATTGTACTGCCACGTAAACTACAACTTGACGTGATGAGGCAGATGCACGAGGGGCCAGTGGGTGGACATTTTGGTGTGGAGCGGACCCTGAACAGATTAAGGACCCGATACTACTGGTACCACATGAGGGAGGATGTTGCCCTCTGGTGTAAAACCTGTATCAGCTGTGCATCCAGGGCTCGACCCCAGAAGACGCCGCAAGCTCCTATGGGAACAGTCCAGGTAGGAGCTCCTATGGAACGCATTGCACTGGACATTATGGGGCCACTGAATGAGACTGAGCGTGGAAACCGCTATGTGCTTGTGATACAAGACTATTTCACAAAGTGGACTGAAGCATTTCCTATTCCAAATGAGCGAGCTGTGACTGTTGCCAGTATAGTTGCTAGTGAGTGGGTGTGCCGCTATGGAATCCCTCAAGCATTACACAGTGACCAGGGACGCAATTTCGAGTCTGAGGTGTTCCAAGGGATGTGTAGTTTGTTTGGGATAGACAAGACTCACACAACACCATTCAGGCCGCAGTCGGACGGTCAGGTCGAGCGTTTCAACGCCACCCTCCAAAAGATCCTGGCTACTACAGCAGAACACTGTCATTGGGATTGGGACCTGATGATTCCTTATGCTGTTATGGCATACAGGGCAACCAAGCATAGTGCTACCGGTTTCTCTCCAAACTTTATGATGTGGGGCCGAGAAGTAAGTGAACCAGTGGACCTCGTCGCAGGTTTGCCTCCTGATCCAGAAAACCAACCCACTGCTCCAGAGTATGTGCAACAGATGAGGGAACGGTTGGAGCTGGCTCACCAAATCGCTAGAGAAGCACTGGGGGACTCGGTCACACGTGCAAAGAGACAGTATGACAAGAACTGCTGCCACACACAGTATAAAGTCGGAGACCCTGTGTGGTATCTCATTAAAGGGACACGTCATGTCAAGAACAAAGTCAAAAAGTTCCTTCCCTCATATGAAGGACCATTCTTCATCCTAGGCCAACTGGATGACCTAGTTTATCGGATACAAAAGAACCCAAGGTCCAAGGTGAAAGTCGTCCACCATGACCAGCTAAAGCACTACCGCAGCCGGGAGCCCCTGGACAACACATGGGTCCTGGATCAGAGTCAACACTGGGAACCTACCGAGGTTCCACCACCAACCTTGGAGGAGGACTCGGCGGACTGTGACCTGGACCTGCAGGGTTTGTTCTCTGATGAAACCAGCAGGGGCGTTGGTTGTTCCCTGCTGCCTACCTCAACTGCAGCGGATTCCCATCTGGGTGTGTTTGTTCCATCCTCCCCTTCCCATGTCAATCATGAGGATGGTGGGGGTGCGGTGGGATATTCACCTCCTTTGGGCCCACCAGTTCGACGGTCTAGGCGTCGGCGCAGAGCACCGGACTGGTACGGTACATGGGTAGTTCCAAGTAGAATGGACTCAGTTTAAGGTTCCAGCTGTTCCGGTGTCCTGCGAAGTTCTCTAAAACTGTTCAACAATGCCACAGGTGCCTGTTTTCTTTATTACTGTTCAGTTGTTCAAACTGCTAAGTCAATTTGGCTGAAGAGCAAATAGTTTTTCTAAAGACCGTGTTTTTCTGTATGTTTTTGCACCCGATAGATTTCAGTTAGTTTCCTGCCTGGTCGTTATAGATGCCACTGAGTAATTTCTTTCCTCCCCTATGGCATGCAAAGTTTACTTTTGCACAAGTGGACACACCTTAAAATGAGCTAATTATATCACTGGGATATGTGGTTTGATACCTCACCTACATGTAATTATGATTGACACAGTTATCTTTTTTTAGCTATAGGGATTGTGTATCAGTTTTATGCATTGTGAGACTGGAGTGGAATTATTGTTTAATTGCCATCCAGAGTGGGGGTAGTGTTGCAGAAAGTGCCTCCACTGCATGTGATGAATGGCTCAGTGAGTGGTGTATGTGTTGCATGTGGGAGGGTGAGATGTGTATCGGCCGTCCGCCGGCCAGAGGAGGGCGCTACGTGCTCATGTTCTGCACGTGTGAATGAGAGTAAGAGGTGACGGTGTGTGTGTGTGGAGGAACGTGAATGGCAAATTGAAACGTGGCTGTAAGAAAGTCTGTTTGTGCACCTGTTGGCTGGAATTTTTATTAAAAACAAGAGGATTAACCTTCAGCCACAGTGTGGTTTATGTGCAAGGCAAGTGAGGGAGTTAACCCTGAAGCAGAGACTTCAGCCCTGGAGGAAGATCTCCCCTGTGTCTTTTGACCACGGATAAAAGACTGAGCAGGAAAGGTTAACACAGATGACATCAGTGTGCGATCACAGGATTAATCAACAGGCAGATTTATTACTGAGGAAATCACTTTTTTTTCCTCTCTCTCGCATCGGAGACACACACACACACAGCAGATGTCACTCGCAGCGGACACACACACATACAGCGGAGCTGTGTGTATGTGTGTGTCCGTTGCAAGTGACATCCGCTGTGTCCCTCCAGCGCGCGTGCACAGCGGGAGGGAGGGAGACGTCAGGGAGCTGTAGATATATTACTGAGGAAATATTAAAAATGACACGAAACGATGCAGCGCCACGCCTCTTTTGGATCCACGCTGCGGGTTCATATATGAACACGTTTATGTGAGCGGGACCTGCCCACATTCAACTGTGGTTTTAGGAATGTCCCGGGAAGGATTAAAGCCGGACTGGTCTGTGCGGCAATAGCGCGGATTTGACTTATGAAAGGGGCTACATACACACACACAGCATATATTACTAAACAGTACTTTATCCATATTTACATAATTTGACTCTCTGTTTTTTTCTTTCAACAGTAAAGCCCACCACTACAGCAGTTAGCATTAGCATTAGCTTACCACACGTCCTGTAGCTTGCATCCTGTCTGCTACGGCAAAATCATTTAAGGCTTCAAAAACTCTCCTGCTTTGCTCCAGACTGTTCATCTCCAGAGTGTTTGGTGAGGCTAAACGCAGCCTGTTCCTGGTTAGGATCTCTGTTAAACGTCTGAACAGAAGTTCTCTTTGATGCCTGAAAATCTCTTGTCTTCTACGATTGAAAATCGCTTCCCTCCCAAATCTGCTTATATCTTCTACTCTAATTTGAAAAAGCAACAGGCAAAGCAGAACGTTGAAAAAAGAAACGAGGTCATCCATTTTGATTGTGTGTTGTTTTCCCTGGCTCTTCTTCTTCTAATACGTGTTAGTGGTGGTTAATAAAGGCCTTAATGTATCACTAGCGTCACCAGCTGGTAAGGCGCGCTGATAATAATGATCCGCCTACTACAGGAGAACTACCCGCCCACTAAAGGGGACCTAATGGGCGCTGTGGAGACAGAAATAAACCGGTCCCACAGGAACCGGCCCAAACAAGCCACAATGGGACCCTACAGGAACCAGCCCTGTGGATAAGGGGCATATGAGGGCCAAGAGGCCACCATTGACCACCCACTGGCTTTGACATTGCACCTGGTGGTGGATAAAATGGTTCTTCACTCTGCACCACCACAAACAGAAAAAAAACCTAATTTTGTTCTTATACACAGTGTTTCTCCTATATACTGTACTTAATTATCTTGCACCAAAACTATTAAGGTTTACATGTATTCCTTGTTCAATTCCAGCCCATAAAACACTAATCTTTAGTATTCAAACATTTACTGTTTTAATGTTGGAGCAGCAAAAATAATACCAGCTAGCACATTGTTATTCTTTCCAGTGAAAGTACTTTCATTCAAATGATGGCCAGACAGATAATGTGTGCTCTTCTAATATAATATGAATTCTTGAAGGGGCTTTTGGTTTCTGTGGACACAAGCAAGCTACAAGACTTGGGAACAATAGACCTTTTACCAGTTGACGTCATCACGCAAAGCTCGCCTGAAACGAGCGTTCTGATTGGACGGCAAAATGCCACGGCGAATCGAAAACGGAAGTTGGGGCTAGCAGGAAGGAGCCGAGGAGCTTCGTAATGATAGCGAGTTGTAATTTAGAAGCTTGTTTTCTTAAAATAGTGAACAACCACTGGTCAAAATGCCTGAACATTGTGCCGCCGATACGAGAGGAGGTGATTGTGTGCGCTGATGGAAAATGGGGAAATCCTTCAGGCTTTTTGCGAATGTCCAGCAGGGTGAGTCGTTGTGTGTCGTTGTCAACAACCTGTATATCCAAGCGTCAGAAATAAATGTTTTAAATTTCTCACGCCAATACTTCTGATATTTAGACTGATTTGGTTATTGTTACAGGTTTAACATCTTCTGTTAGCTGCTATAACTAGCGCCATGTCTTCATAAGAGCCGTCAGTATTAGCACAGTATGTAAACAAAAACATGACGTTTGAGTCAGTCACACAATGTTTTAAATTTCTCACACCAATACTTCTGATATTTAGACTGATTTGGTTATTGTTACAGGTTTAACATCTTCTGTTAGCTGCTATAACTAGCGCCATGTCTTCATAAGAGCCGTCAGTATTAGCACAGTATGTAAACAAAAACATGACGTTTGAGTCATGAGCCTGATGAGCCTGATGAGCCCATCACTGCATTTGTCACACAAATGTTCGTAGCGTCCTTATTTCTTATTTGATTTCTGTAAACTATGTCTTAAATACAACCTGAGACAATTGGTGATGTTGTGATGTGAAAAATAATAACTATCCCAAGAGATACATTTATTAGCTTTCCTGGGAAAATTTAATTATCTTTGATAACGTATTGTTGGAATAATTGTAAATACATATTATCACATTTATATTCTTTAATACATTTTGTGTTTAAACTTATCCCTTTTAACCTAGAAGTGAACAATGTAAGTGTTCTTTGTAACTAATGCTTGTGATAAGTTTGTGTGCAGGAAACCTGTTCGACCGGTAACACACCCTGGGCAAAACTGGCTGTTGGAACAGGTTCTCGTGCTGGCAGGGGGAAAAACAACTGTGTGCAGTTGTTTTCCACTCCATCTTGGAAGAATGTTGTTCAACATGTTGACGTGTACCTATGTGTGAACCAGTCTCAACCGGTTTTCCCCTCTCCCTTAGCGGTTGAGACATTGTGTAACTAGGGCATTCCTAAAACTCAATAAAAGGCAAGGAGAACGACTCTGCAGCAGAGCGGGTTGGCTCTCCTTGCAAGAAAGATACTCAAATCACTTGTGTCTTGTTCTCTGTTTTACAGCGTGGTGTTTTAATAATGTTTGGGGTTTAAACCTGACATTAACTTGGTCCTTCGAGCCGGATTCCAAGATACCTGACGATCCCAGTGGGTGAGTAGGTTACAGGCAAAATCTGTGGCCACAGTATTGATACCCTTTCCGGGACTGGAGTCCTCCTCACTGACTGGGGTCCGACGGTTGACGGAGTCCAGGAGAGACGTGACACAGAGTGGAGTGAGTATCGTTTTATTTTAAAACGAGTGAAGTGTGAAAACTGAGTAAAACAAACCCTGACAATTCTAGACTCTATCAGGTAAAAAGAAGTAGTTAAATTCCGCAGGAGGACAGACTCCTTTGACTTAGATAAACAACTAAAAACAGTCAATTAAATTCTGTGTAGGGCGGCGGAGCCCTCTACTTTAAGATAAATAGGAATAAAAAGCAGCGCTAAAATGTATGCATGTGTTTGTGAGTGTGAAAAGGAAATAAAAGTACCGCTTGGTTCTTTTGTTTCATACCAAAATAACAGGAAACAAACAGTGAAACCTTTTGGTGTCAGAGGCTAAGAAGAATCCGCTCATTTGAGTTGAAGTGATTCTTGCCATAAGGATCTTTTATCACTGTCCTGTTACTTAACAAATCCAGTATTAGTCACCCTATGTGAAACCCCCTACTGGATCCAAATCTAGTTCAAAATGGGTAAGGGACAAAGCAAAAATGCTCAAAAATGCATAGACAGTTTAACATGTAAAGACTGGAAGATAATGAAAAAAACAGACCCTGCAAGCGTACAACACCTACCCCTATGGATAAAAGAACACGACTTTGACGGTAGATTAACTATAAAAAACATAAGAGAACTTCAAACTAAAATAAAGACAAAGACCAAAGATAAACCTAACAAAATGAATAATGAAGGCTACCCCCATACAGAATTATGGATGCAAGTTGCAGAAAAAAGAGAAGAAGGTATGAGGAAGAGGAAGGAAAAAGAAAGTGAGCAGCAAAGAGAGGAGAGACAGACAGAACACGAGGAAACAAGGAAGAAAGCTGAAGAGAAAAGAGAGAGAGAGGAAGAGAGAGAAAAAGACGAGAAAAGAAATGTATATTTTTCTAAGAAAGAAGATGACATGTCTGGTTATTATAACTACCTGTTAAGGAAAGCGGTTAATGGTGAAGCCAGTGTGAATGATGGTAACTATAGACATGAAGAACAAAGAACTAAACTGACAATGACTCATGCAGATAGTGACAGAAACATAGACCCAACTGCACCACCAAACGAGCCACCACCTACCTATGAACCATCAGACTCTAGAGATAAAATACAGACCAGGTCAAAAGGATCCGTGGGAGACTGGAACCCCGCAATGACCCATAACCTCACTGGTAGTATTTAAACTAACATTGCAGCCTAACACTGAGACTGAATATTTTTAGATTTATCTAGCAGTTTAATAGTCTTTTTGCCTAGCACTTTACATTGAATAGATTTATTAATTATAAAATGCCATTTTATACTACTGTTGGTGTGTATATATAAGCTTGAGTTTGCATCATATGCACTACCCTTTCAAATGATTTACAGTCTTAATAAATTCAAGCCAAATGGAAAATGTAAGCTGTACAACCTCAATATTTACCTGTTTAAATAGAATCTAATGTGTAGCAACAGTTAGGGTCAGACCTTTTACTTCTTCGGTGTAGTTTGAAATGAATGAACTGATTTAGATCTGAACTGTTTTACCTTTGTGCTAAATTCTACATCAGCTTGCACTTCGAGTAAACCCAACTTTAATGCAGTTTTTGAAAGAGTTATAGTGCTGATTCAGCTGCACAAACTTTAATGTCTTAATGTAACTGCTCAAATGTACACATGGCTCGTGACTGTAAAACCATATCAAACACGAATACCCCTGCATGACTAACCGTACCTGAAACTGAAACTAAAACCTATGAGATTGAAACAGAAGCTAAAAATGAGTTAGAACTTTTAAACTTAGAAGAAATCCTTTATCAAGAAAAATTCAGACCAGAAATCGTTCTAATGATCCAAGGAACACCAGTAACCTTCCTGTGTGATACAGGGGCATGTAGAACCACTATAAAAGAGCCAATGCCCTGGATTAAACAAGGAGATAAATTTATAACAGTAAGAGCAGCTCATGGCACTCTGACAACAGTCCCTGAAACTGAACTTATTTGGATCAGAGATCCCAAGGGCAAATCATGTAAAATGTCAGTTCTTCTACTGCCAGACTGCCCGGTAAATTTATTGGGACGGGATGGCCTGGTGGAACTGTCATTGGCATTGATGCCTACAGAAGATGGGCTAACTGTGGTCAGAACCAAGAACACACCCACACCTTCAGCCCTAGCACTGCAGGGTGTGGGTCCGCCTAAGTATTACACATTAGATGTGCCAAACAAACCCCCAACTACAACGGGAGCTAAACTCTTGGATGAGGGAAAAAGCACTGTCCAAGTTCAAGACCAGGTGTCACCAGATGACCTCCATGTTACAATGTGGTACAAGAATAATAATAATAATAATAATAATAATAATTAATTCAATTTATAACGCACTTTTCATTACTGAAAATCTCAAAGTGCTACACATATATTGAATGCTACACACATTCATAAACCGGTGGCGGCAGACTACCATGCAAGGTGCTTTCCAGTCCTACCGGGAGCAACTCAGGGTTAAGTGTCTTGCCCAAGGACACAACGACACATGGTGCGGGTCCCGGGAGTCGAACCGCCAACTTTCCGATCGGGAGACGACTGCCATTACCACTACACCACGGAACTCTTCAGACCCTGATGTACCATATAAAGAGGAATTAGACAGAAAAACTCCAGCCAAGATTACCATTTCTTATGTGTACTCTGACAATGAGAACAACTCTGTAGCTGCAGTTATCTTGCCAGACACCCTAAACGCCATGTACAGAAATTATGGATCACCCCATATTTCTCTTTGTAAGGGTAAAAATAAACAATGGAAAGATCTAGGAAAAATGGTCACTTTGGGAGAGTACACAAAAGATTGGGTCGCTACTTCTGTGAACACATGGTATAGCCAGGACACAGAACTAAGCAAAAAGGCTTTGTTCTGGACAGCTACAGTACAACCAGGAGTACATTTAGATCAACAGAGCTGACAAATCTTTCTTTCTCAAGAAGAAGAAAACCTGTTAAAAAACATTCCACCACAGCTGTGGTCAACAGGACCATCAGATGTTGGTTTTGTAAAAAAGATTTTACCTGTACAAATTAGATCTAGAACAGAATACAGACCAAGAGTGAAACAATATCCATTAAAACCAGATGCAATGGAAGGTATTGAGCCAGTGATAAAAGATTTACTAAAAGCAGGAGTGCTTGTGGAATGCTATGACTCACCTTGTAACACGCCTATTTTTCCAGTAAAAAAGGCCCCACCCTCTTCCGGCTGGAGGATGGTGCAAGATTTACAAGCAGTAAACAATGCGGTGATTCAAAGAGCTCCGTGTGTTCCGGATCCACACACCCTACTAAACTCTTTAAATCCTAAGGCTAATGTTTTCACTGTAGTGGACATAAGTAACGCCTTCTTTCCAGTTCCAATACATGAAGACAGCCAATTTTGGTTCTTTGCTGATCAAACTTTTATTGATGAGAAAATCATTAAAGAAATGCAGCAACAAGCACCTCTAAATGAACAAAAAATGTGGCTCTCAAAAGGAGCCAAACAAACAGATGGTCTTTTCACTTGTCCTGAAAACAAACCAATCCTACCAAAAAATCTCTATAAATGCGCAGCAATATTGAGCCATGGGAAGACTCATGTCTCAACAGGAGGGATGGTAGGCTTAGTGGGAAAACTATACACAACTTATGGATTCAACTCTTATTCAAAATTTTTTTGTAAAGCATGTTTAAGGATGAATAAACTGATTGCTGAGAGCAAAAATGACTAAAATAGACTTTTTCATTAGCTTCTTTTGCCTAAACTGTACTTTTGTGTTTTGTGGTCCTCATAATTTGGTATACAGTTTAAATAAAATAGGAAATTAGAACTGAATTTAGGAATTCTTCGTTCAGCTCACAGAGGGAGTCCGTTGTTCAAAGGGGGCTGTATTTATAGTATACAGTCATCTCAAATCGGTGAAGATTGTCCACAACTCTGTGAGCTACTAGGAAGAAAACCTAGTTCAGCATTATGAGGACCACAGACCAAAATAAAGGTTTAACAGCCGTAGCATTTCTAATCTTATTGGTAACCTGGATAACCCTAACTAAACCATGGGAAAGAGAGTGGACTCAAGAAACAAATAAAATAGTACAAAAAAGAAGCGTGCCCAGCCGTGTCAGTACAGACGAAACCCATGACATGTAACCCAGACGAAACTTCTACAGAGGGAAGAACCATTTGTGTGTTATCATACTCCCACGTTCATTGAATCTGTGTGGTTAAATTTAAACAGCATAACGGTGGGAGGATACAATGGAAACCAATGGCCAGGCTATGATTGGTATTTAAGCACAATCCACTGGTGGGAAAGTGCAAGCTGGGGTGACGTATTTACTACTACAAGTGACAGTTGGACGCCACAACCGGACAACTTAAAGGCCCAGAACTGGTCTAAAATATTGAATATAAACTTGACCAATGTCCAAGGACAACAATACCTGGTCTTTAATTTCAATACAACTTTAATGCCACTAGCCAAAACAAATATAGCTTCAGGGATATATAACTCAACGCCTTGTTACCATCTTTCACTATATGTATATAGACCCCAAGCTAATGATCCCTACATCTTCTTTAAAGTATGTAACAATATTACAATAGATGAAACCTTTGAACACGCACCCCTAGTCATAGGAGACACAACTACAATGTTTATAAAAAACAAACCATTTGACAAAACAGATGACTGGTTCTCTTTTACTTCTGGAATTTCTGGAAACAAAAATAATTGGTTGTTGTTAGCTGAACAAGCAGCCAACATGTCAAAACAAGATTGTGTAGTGTGTATGGGCCCTAGGCCCATACTTAAGATAATACCAGCTACTCTTAGCTCTGACTGCCTGATAAACGTGATGAACCAAGCAGTACCTGATACAAACTGCATCTATTGGGACTCAGTGTACCCTCTTTCTCCTCCAGACAAACAGAAACCGCTGTTCTCTAAAGTCGTCGCAGCAGCTAATTTTACCTGCATCAACAGAACAGGAAAAGGAGCGCAGATAGGAAATCTTAACAGAACCTGGTGTGAAACAGTTATCACAGTTAAAAGTAAATTTAAACCACAGTCTCGCAGTGACATCTGGTGGTGGTGTGGGGATGAGAGACTTTTTGACAGACTGCCTCAGAACACTACTGGTCTGTGTGCAGCAGTTTCACTCCTCCTCCCCATATCCATCTATCCCATGAATGAGAATACCTTGACAACTGAAGTTAGACCAGTATTGCAAACTATTTGGAGTAAGAGATCCAAGAGAGATGTGTCACCACCAGGTCATGATCCTACATACATAGATGCTATAGGAATACCCAGAGGGGTTCCTGATGAATATAAATTAGCAAATCAAGTGGCAGCAGGATTTGAAAGTATCCTTCTTTTCATTACTGTAAATAAAAACGTAGACAGAATCAACTACATCCACTACAACGTTCAGAGATTGAGCAACTACACTGTGGCTGGATTTGAGGCGGTACATGAGCAGTTGTCAGCTACCTCTTTAATGGCTTTCCAGAACCGCATTGCGGTGGACATGATTTTGGCAGAGAAAGGCGGAGTTTGTGCCATCTTTGGTCAACAATGTTGCACTTTTGTGCCCAACAACACGGCGACAGATGGCAGCTTGACCAAAGCGTTGGATGGACTGCATGCACTTAGTGTCAAAATGAAAGACCATTCTGGGGTTGACACCTCCATGTGGGATCCCTTTGGGGAGTATTTTGGCAGATGGAGTGGCCTCATTTCCTCCATTCTTGTCTCCATAGCAGTGCTTGCAGCAATCCTGATTTTGTGTGGATGTTGTTGTATTCCATGTCTTAGAGCGATGTTTACTCGCCTTATTAACACAGCTATTGCTCCCCTGGAAAAGCAGCTGTACACGCTGCTTCCTGTTAATGAAAATACTGATGATTTAACTGATTATGAGATCCACTTTCCTGAACCTAATTCTGCCCTGGACTCAGATGATGATAATGTCCAGGCAACTAAGGGCTAACCTCTGAGTGTAAACATTTCTTGTAGATGACCTCATAGCAGAAAATCTATTGAAGATGCTGTTGAGCGACTGGAGAACCTGTAAATGTGATAAACAGGAGGGAAATGTTGGAATAATTGTAAATACATATTATCACATTTATATTCTTTAATACATTTTGTGTTTAAACTTATCCCTTTTAACCTAGAAGTGAACAATGTAAGTGTTCTTTGTAACTAATGCTTGTGATGAGTTTGTGTGCAGGAAACCTGTTCGACCGGTAACACACCCTGGGCAAAACTGGCTGTTGGAATAGGTTCTCGTGCTGGCAGGGGGAAAAACAACTGTGTGCAGTTGTTTTCCACTCCATCTTGGAAGAATGTTGTTCAACATGTTGACGTGTACCTATGTGTGAACCAGTCTCAACCGGTTTTCCCCTCTCCCTTAGCGGTTGAGACATTGTGTAACTAGGGCATTCCTAAAACTCAATAAAAGGCAAGGAGAACGACTCTGCAGTAGAGCGGGTTGGCTCTCCTTGCAAGAAAGATACTCAAATCACTTGTGTCTTGTTCTCTGTTTTACAGCGTGGTGTTTTAATAATGTTTGGGGTTTAAACCTGACAGTATTTACTATTGCACTTTTGACAAGCTGTTTATACAGCTTACACTTTATTAGACGTAAAATGTGTGAAAATCTTAAATATATTACAAACAAACATATTTTGCATGTGAATTCCATAATGACACATACAATATGGTTGTATATTGTGTTTGTGATTGTTTTTGCAGACAAGGAGGTGGCCGCAACCATGTTGGAAATACATTCTAAACCAACCTGCACCGTTACCTTGTACATGGAAGGAACCAGCCCCAAAACGAACTGCACCTGCTACTTGGATGAGCTGCAAGTTTTAAAGTGAGTTTAATCAGTGTTCCTGAAGAAATTTCATATTATGCTTATAACACAAATACCCAGAAAGGTGACTTTCAGTCAAACTTCACCAACAACTGGAATAATACAATATCACTTATTTTGTCTTATTCCAGTCAAAAAACTATTCAACATTGTACAATTGTAGTTTATTGTATTGTGTTAATTATTGTTGTTTTCTAGTGGCACTAGATAAGAAATAAATGCAATGACATATGTACGGTTTTAAATGTTTTCTACAATTGTAAGATCTGGAATAGTTTTTGGACATTTAAAAAAAAACTTCTACAAACAGATTTGCTAATATGTGTTTGATATCAACCACATTTTTCATGTTGGTGTCATTTAAGGCATGACATCGGCGTCGAGAAGTTTTCCAGGAGAACGCTGAACAGCCTGCGTTTTGACCCACGACATCCTGATGAGCCCATCACTGCTGGTCTTCACAAGGACATTTTCAGCGTGGAGCCATTGTTGACCTATTGCAGGTGAAGTAGTAAACATTAAAAATCACTAACACTTATCTGTATGTTTCTTTAATTCCTTTATTTTGGTCTAGATTTTAAAGTTTCATGTTTTTTTCTTTTGAGGTATGCTATGCCCCTGGCTGCGGTTCTTGATCCAGACCCTCCGGCAGATGAAGTATAGCTGACAACCTTGGCACCTGTCCAGTCTCCACAGCATCAGAGAGTCCTGCCAGAAGTTCAAAACATCTTTGAATGTCTCACAAGCAGAATCAGATTTAATTAAGGCAGAAACACGCAAACAGTCATGCAGTGAAGAATGGTTCAAACACAGAAAAAAATTATGCTACTGTTTCTGCACGTCAAGATGATTACAACAGAAGTGTTTCTCATTTTGATATGATGTTTAAGATACTGATTAAATACAGCTGAAGTTTGCACGTTATCAAGATGTTTCTACCAGATTTTTTGGGTAAGAAAATAAATAAACTGAAATGGTTTCATTTTTAATTCAATTATTACATTGCATTGTTGCACACACACATTATTTATATAAGTCACAAACAGAAACAACACATACCAGAGGATGTGTTTGTATTTGTCATTTCAGTTGTTAAAAGACAGCAGCTGCCTACAAGGACAGAAAGTAACCTGCTAATATATATTTTTTAATTATGCCTTCTCTGACAATTTGGAGACTTTAGACAGTTTAACGTTTATGGGGTTCTGGTGCTAAGTCATCAAAATCCTAAAATGTGACTAAAACAGCATTTGTATATTAACAGATTAAAAAATTTAACTAAACAAAAGTTCCACTTCACTAAAAGTCAAATTAGAGCACAGTTGCTTTATATTTAAAGGTTGGTGTGTTCATTTCTAAATTTAATGTACTACAATCAATGTCTGTTTTGGGATGTGTACACTATTTCATTAATCAATTACTGTAATAAACATGGATTTGAATACAGTATATAAATTTGGTCAAATTGGGGAGGGAATGACTGAGCCAGCTGAGGAGTGCTGTGAGTTTTCATTGGATTAGCGTGATGTCCTTCAAAAACTTCAACCAATGTGATGTCACGGTCGACAGAATTTATTTAAAATATATATATTTGGATCATGACAGGCCTGACAGGTCCATAAATGCATGTCGGCCCAGCGGGCAAGCAAATCTTTGTGCCCCGCCGGGCCAGTTACACGCTGCCGGAAACACCTGTACTTACAAAGATATTTTTACTTTATTGCAATTAGTGCTTCAAAAAGCCACAACACTCCTTGTACAATACATACCTCTTAATCAGTGTACCCTGGATGCAGAAAATGGGGCAGATTCAGACTAGCTCCTCTTTTCTCCACCTCTGACTTGACATCAAACCCTTTGTCAGCAAGGAGTTGGTGGCCAGTTGCTGTAAAACAAAGAAAGTATCATATTTGACAATAAACAAAACAGTCTTATGTATAGTTAAACTGTATGCTTATACACATTGATGACAGGATTGCTTTTTTTTTCTGTGACAGCATGTCACCGATGCTTCCAGCAAAACTGTGCAAATAACTTACAGAAACAGAGAAATGGCAGAAATGTTTTCAAAGATGCAGTGCTGTCAGACCTCAAATAATGTTAATAAAACATGTTTGTCTTGTGGAAACTACCAAAGGTGGGCACCAGACCGCTAGGGAGCGCTAAAGCGCTAATCCGCTTATAGCAGACCTAAACTATTTGTTAGCTTTACAGCAGATTGACTAACTTTTATAATTCATAAGCGGATTTGCGCTATTTTTATTTAAAATGCAGTACCGCTAATAACTAATTATCTATCAGTAAAAACGAAAAAACTTATTTACGGGCTCTAACAGACCATATCCTGTCAGCGCCGGATGTGGTCCGTGACAAAAAAGCGTCCCCCTCAGTCTCTTGGCTAGAGAGAGCCAAGCAGTTAGCAGCCAGTGTGTTACTCTGCAGCCTTATTGCTTGTTTTCGAAGAGTCAGACGAAGAGTTTTTAACATGGAGGGTGAACTTATGGATGTTTCTCAGCGGCCTACGCGACGCGTCTGGATTAAAAAAAGTAGTTCGCCATTAGCACTGTTCAAAATGGCGTCCGCGACAGCCACAGAAGTTAAGGACTTTCCAAGAAAACACGGTAAAAACAATTATTTCTTTGCTGAGAAAAAATATATTTCATAGCTGACATTATAGCACAAGTTCTTCTGAGCTTGAGAGTTTCACGAAATGGTCAAATCTGCTGGATTTAAAAAAGTAGTTCGCCATTAGCACTGTTCAAAATGGCGTCCGCGACAGCCACAGAAGTTAAGAACATAAAATAGCTGAGTGCCATCAGTTATGTCCAGAAGTGGTTTGACTTCTCAGAGGAAAACTGGCTCTTTCACCTTCAGCCCCTCTCTCTGGCATCTGGAAAAATATCCTTTGAGGAAGTGGAGAAGATCACTGAAAGTCTTCACCTGGTTGGCAGGTAAAAATTCAATAATTTCCAGTGTAGTGGTGAACCATGTTTAATTATTGATAGTTATAAACAAAAGTGTACAATTGACACGTACAAATAAATACATAATTGTGAATTTACTTTACACTATGCAAACATACAACCTTGTCCATCTTTAAAAAAACACAGTTCATATAGGTAATTAATAAATACATTTCAAAATGTAGTTTAAATACAATGCTAAATTATAAATATAAACAATACACGTTTTTCCATTTATTTATCACTACATAACCTAGGCTATGTGTCACTAATGAACTTTAACACCTTTTGGCAGGCTAAACATGTCTATGGATGAGCTGTATGAGGAATGTGTGACTGCAAACAGCCTGATAGACCACCTCACCTCAGGAGAAAGAAAGGTGGCAGTCCCAGGGAACAGCAGAGAAGTGGATGCAAGTTCTTCAGGCAGCTGACCTCTCCAACATCCAGCTGTTGTATCCTTTGTCCTCAGCATCCCATCTTCCACTGGTTGTGGAAAGGATTTTCTCTTTCATGAAAAGTAAGTGGACTGATGTGCAAAACAAATGTTCTACTGAACTAATTAGAAGTGAGCTCATTGTCAGTCTAAATTATGAAATGTCTTGCTCAGAGTTTTACTCTTTGGCACTGAAAAACAGAGCATTCCTTGCTGCAGCACGATCTCAGCAGAAAAACAAATGGAAAAAATAGGTTGACTCCATAATGTAACGTTCCACTGTTTAGTTTACAAGTTTTTTATTTTTACTACAAGTGGAAAGCCATGGCCTTTGAGGCACAATGTGTTTATGTTTACAAATTTACTACAAACTTTATTTGCACGTTGCACTAAATGCACTATTACAGAATGTTCGTATTGATTTTTGTTATTTAATACTGTTTTAAAGTGAAACTAAACCCTAATTTAACTTTTTTTAGCTGAGAAACTCCCTAGAATGTGTTAAAAATTAATTATTAAGCGGGACAGAGGTCTGTTTAAGAAAGATACATAATTTTCAAAAGATATGTTTGTTTCTGGCAATTCTATTTGCACTAAAAATAAATGGTTAATTGTGTAATAATTTTCAGAGAGTCAGAGTCAGAGAGTCAGAGAGAATTTATTGTCATTTGCACCGCATGTAGTACATGTGTTAAAAACGAGATTATGTACACAGGGTCCCAGTTACATCCAACAACAAATGCAAGAGAAAAACAATAATAACATCTAGGATTAACTAAGAGAGACATCAGCTAGTAATACACTAAGCCCTAATGTAGTAGAAAAACATCATTATAAACAGCAGCACGAACATGAGCAGATGGTCACAGATGACAGCAACAAGAAACACGTATCCAAATGAATTCAGGTTGATTTCAAAGTGAGGAGGGGCAGGCAGGGTGTGTGTGTGTTTGTGTGTGTGTTGGGGGGGGTGTAAATGGGGTGACCAGCCCTGGCCTGCCGAGAGGTGTCCCTTATTTATTTATCAAGGAGTTGGCAACCCTATGACAGGGCAGCAAACTTACATACTCAGGGAATCACAAGGAACTCAGGAGACAGAGGCAACAGGAGACAATGCCAGGACAACGATAAACACAGAGATACAGACTTATATACAGGTACATGAACACACAGCATGACAATCACAAACACCTGGACAACAAAATGGAGGAGATAAGCAAGACAATTAACAGAGAGACCAGGGAGTGTAGGGATGGGGACCCACCACCTGAGAGCAACATGCTTACAACTGTTATCTTGAAGTTCTAGGGTGTAGAGAGCCACAGAAACGGTTATGGTAGGCCGGATTTGGCCCACGGGCCTTGAGTTTGACACATGCGATCTAGTGGTACTAAAAGTAACAAAAGAAGAAAAAAAAGCCAAATATGTCAGCAGTTTAGCTAACAGACTTTGGAATGGGTACATTTTGTCCTTGTCAAACCTGTTGAAGAGAACCAAACTAAATACTCTGAAACTCAAACAACTTACTGTATAACAGTTCATGCACCGCTAGTTGGCAGTGTAGTGCAAATATTGCATAACTTGCTGCTACCAATTGTTGAATTTAATTAGCGGATTAGAATTAGCTTCCCCTAATTTTCATAAGACATTAGTGCTTTTGAAATAGCGGACCTAAATAAATTAATTAGTGCTTTTGAAATAGTGGAACTAATTTTTGGATTAGCGCTACCCAGCACTGTTGTACACCATCTGTTAAAGACTACTGTATAGTTGTCTCTTCGTGACAATTTTGCAAATTAGCACCTTCTCCTCCTCCGACTCCTTCATCATCAACTGAAATAAGCAGTACGCTTGTCCCTCCTTGAGGAAGGATCTGAATAGTGAATGGTTGTAGTTTTAAGATTGGTAGAACCAGGGGGTGGCCAACGGTGGCCATAGCCAACATAGAATGATCTTCGACCACCTCAAAAGACTAGAAATCAGTTTCCTTAATTAATTGGGGTGGCCGGTTTGCACGCACACACGCACACGTATACGTTGCATTGGCTATCTAGGATTTAGTTTTTAAAAGTAAACTTAGCTTTCCTACGCCTAGATGCAGCCACACACCAAAATGGAAGTTGGCCTGTGGCTTATTTTTGAAGATATTGTACTCAAAAGGTTTACATATGGCACGGCCAACTTGGATTTTGATGTTTCATCCCACTTTTCAAAAGGAAGCTTTCTTACAGCTAGATGCGGGTTTAGGAAGTTGGTCTGTTGCTTATTTTTCAAGTTTTTGCATTCACAACATTCATGGACAGACGGATGGACAGAGGTAGTTGCTTATTTTTCAAGTTTTTGCATTCACAACATTCATGGACAGACGGATTGACAGAGGGTACATGTATTTTCAATTCCCTGTTTTTACTCCACAGCTGGGGACAAAAAAAATCCACTCTGCCAACTGTGATGTTGTTGTGTTGTTTTTATACCTTTGCGTGTGAAACGTGCATCAGTAGGAGGGCTAACCAGGAGATATGTGCTGCAGTTTCTCTTAGAGAATAACATGTCCATGAGAAAAAAACAACATCTCACAACCACGTGTGAGAACAGATGTCACATGTTTTATGGAGCCAGCTTAAGCGTAAGCTTTTGGAGTCATTCTTATTGACCCTGAAGTTTCAAATTAAAACCAAAGCAACTTAAAAATAACAACAAAACCAAAACATTTTATTTATCTGTTTTAAATCTACTGAAAGCAGAATCTGAATGAAACATCCTGAATAATTAATTCTAAAGTTTCTGGAGTGAACTGGCAAAACCAAACAAAAAATTTGTTTGTTATAAATAAATAAATAAATAAAAATCCCTACATGATGCATTTTTAACCCATGAGATAATGTTTCAGCAACATGGTGGCATTTCAGCCATGCTTTGTGTGCAGATTCTGGTTCCAAAAAATGCAAGATTGTAAGGAATGTTGCTATAACGGTGAAGTAAAGACTCAGAAATATAAACATGGACAGCAAAGGAACAGATAACAACTGGACTTTCATCAGAAAAAGATAGCATTGATGAGGCAGCAAAATAAACTCAGCAGGCCTCCACTGAGGCCTCTCTGGTCTGGGATCACCTTGAGGTTCCCAAAGAGAAGTAGGAAAGCATCGACGCTGGGAAGTGGCATGTCTGGGTTTATCTCCTGGACCTGTTGCTTCTGATACCTAAATACAGATATAGGATAGATGAAGATGGAGACAAGATGAAGCTTCATTCATTTTGGAGGATTCATTTAGAAAGGATGAGAGCGTGCTGGAAAATTTATTGGAAGAGCAAGTTATCAGAGTATCGTGCAATAAAAGTAAGAGGATTTGAAAGCTATTCTGTGTCTGACAAGACATAGTTCCCTTTCAGTCATGTCTCTCGGTGCAACATATGCTATGGGAATTGCGCCCCCCACGCGATTACCTGAAGGAATACATTCACGCCTTTACGGAGCAGGTGGTAGTAACCACGGGGCGCTTTGGTTTTTATAAATGCTGTTATTACCACCGGGAGACGCCAGAGGACTATAGTTTTTTTTTCAGAGATTACCTGTCAAACATCAATCTATCATTATATAGTGGCAGAGTGAAGAAATATGTTTAAAAAATAGGTTATATACAGCAGCTTTAAGGCCCCCCAGCTCTGCCTTCGGCCGTACGCTGTACTACGCGCGCGTTCTGTGCTGCAAAACACAGGCCCAGAGGCACCTGTGAGCAGGCCCGGCACTCCTCATAGAGGTACTTAAGCCGCTGACGCCCATTCATCATTCTCTTATTGCCCTTCACCTCGCTTAAACCTGAACTCTCTCTCTTCGCGGGACTTCTCTGCTGCTTCATCGCTCGATCAGAGGTGAGCTTGCTCCCTACACAGAGCGCACAGAGAATTATTCCTGTGTACTGCTGGGCTAGCGAAAGCTAGTCTGGCACATTTTTCCCAGTGGCGGCTGGTGATTTTTTTTATGGGGGGGGGCGCCATAAATTATTTTTTAAGCATGTGTAGAAGTATGCATAATTATGTTTGTATACTGTAAAGTAAGTTTGTTCATGTTTTTATTTGTATATATCAGGTGTATCCATTTGTATAAAACTATCATTAATAAAACATGGTTCATCTTCACCTTGTTTGAGGCATCAGTGTGAAAAGAGAATGGGAGTGTTCTGCTTCCACTTTTCAATTTTTGGACAACTTCTATCATATTCTGTTATAATTATTTTAGTAATACAAGTTCATAATATAAATAGAATTGTGAGGGTCCAGACTTAAATAAGGACAAAGGTGTTCAAAAATCCACCAAATAATTCAATTTAATAGTTCCAAAAATAAACTAACAAAGAATAAAATTTCAATGAAAAATAAATCAAAAGATAATAACAAATTTGGACCCAACTTAAACAGGTCAACTGAAGTCTAACAAGGAGGAATGATTACAGATTAGATTTTAAAGGGGACCACATATTCAAAATTCACTTTTCAATGGTTTTTTTACTCAACTTTGGGTATTTACTTCATAAAAAAACAGTCCTAAGGCCAAAAAAATGCACCCAGTGGTTTATTTACTCTAAGTAGATTTATTTATCTTTGATAAATACACTTTGTTTCCCACTTCCTGCGGTTTGTGACGTCACAAACCGCAGCCAACCGCAGCCAACCACCTCAAACCTGAGTCCAGCCCCTCACCTAGCAACCCCTGGTGATGCTCCACCCACTTCAGTATTAAACACATGACTGTTGTTTTTCATGATTTCATCTCATCTTTTGTTTATATGTTCTTAATTTCATGTGTACAGCACTTTGTTGCAGCTGTGGTTTTTTTTAAATGGCTTTATAAATAAAGTATAATTGTTATTTTTATGTTTTAGTTCAATTTTTAGTGTATTTGCGATCGCTCCCAACGCGCAGCCGGCAAAAATTAAACGAGCGGACCCCCGGCGTAGGGACCGGTTGCGACGGGACCCTCTTCTGGCGCGATGGAGCGGAGCTTCAACTGTACAGCCTCATTTCAGCCTCGCAGCAGCCTCGCAGCAGCGAGGACCTTCTCCTTACGGATTAATTTACGGGAGACACTTGGTGAACTTTGTGTTGTCTTGACTGGAACAGCGATAACTCCCAAAATCTCCGCGTGCAACGAGCGGAGCTGGCGAACACCGGAAGAGGAACAAGCTAACATTAGCATCGGATTCGGGTGGTCTCATGCTAAAAGGAGCAGCAAATTGCGGCGCGCTCAGACGGGTTTCGGTAAGTTATCTTAAGCTAACACTAACAGTAAGTCAAATGAGTAATAAAAAAAGAGCTAATTTTAAAACAACAACACATTACAGATACTGGCTGTTACAGAGGGCGTAAACAGATCGTTGAAGGGCGTGGACTTCAAGAAACCGGTCGTTCAAAACGAAAGTTAAAAATGGCAGAATTAAAAAGGGTATAATTAATTATCTAAGAATTATTTTGTGTATTAAAATGAATTAATATTGTCAAGATAGCACACAGACATAACATACAATTTTTAAATACCTATATGTGGTCTCCTTTAAATAACTGATTCATGGGGAAGAAAAATGATCTATTTTACTGTGATCCACCTGATGAGCTCCACCTATACTTAAGGCTGCAGTCAAGTCCTACTCTTCGCTGGAGCATTGATGCCTACTCATGGTATTTATGCTTCTAGCCAGTTTGTGAGTACAGTACTTTAAGAGACACTTACCTTGTTTTTTGTTGCATTTCCAGTCCTCGTTTCCATCTTGGTCCTGGGACCAGTTCTCTGCTCATCGTGTCTTGCCCTCCAACCACTTGCCTGCCTCATTTCGCCCTCTGGGATTCATCTCAAGGAACTAAGGATTTCTCTGTAAAATAACAAACAAAACTAGATCAATCATCTTGAAAGAGCCTTATAGTCAAGCCTTTCTGACAGTTTGTTTCATCTTCCAGGAAATCCAGAAGATCCCTGTACATGTGTACAGTATATAGACTTGCACTGTAAATAATAAACACTGTTACTTTTGCACCTCTTCGTCTTGTGTCGTTCTGGGTCTCATTACCAACTGGGTAAACCTTTGAAATCATAACACTATGACCACTTTATTGTTCTTTTTACATATTTTGTGCTAATTTCAGCTTACTTTTTTGTTGCTAGTTTTATATCTTTCAAAATATGAAACTTTCATTAGCAAATATTTTCCCCTTTGTTC
>JBBPBX010040633.1:0-19448 GCA_038048925.1 Garcialebias charrua
CCAGCAGCTAGATGATGATGTTGATTTGAGCGAAAGCTTTATGATGAGTACTGAGGAAGAAAAGTTTCCTGTAAAAACGGAAATGGATGTAAAGGAGTTGGAAGAAATAAATCTGTCTCTATCTAGCCAACAGCTAGTTAAACTTCAAAAGAAGGATGAGTCATTAAAAGCCTTCTTTTCTGACGATTTACTTGACGACCCTAAGCATCTGAGTGCAGGTTACTTCTTAAAGGGGGGCATATTAATGCGCAAATGGACGCCATTATCTGTTCGTCCTGATGATGAATGGCAACATGTCATACAAATAGTACTCCCCACACCTTATCGTACTGAGGTGTTACGTTTAGCACATGACAATACAATGGCTGGCCATTTAGGAATTAGAAAAACTTATGATCGCATACTGCATCATTTCTTTTGGCCAGGATTGAAAAAAGTCGTTATCATGCACTGTCGTTCTTGTCATGTATTCCAGGTGGCTGGTAAACCAAACCAAGTGATACCTTCAGCCCCGCTTCACCCTATTCCTGCGGTGGGTGAACCATTCGAACGGGTTATTGTTGACTGTGTTGGTCCTTTGCTTAGGACCAAAGCTGGGAATAAATTCTTAGTCACAATAATGTGTACCGCTACTAGATTCCCTGAAGTGTTCCCAGTACTACAAAATAACTAGATTCTTCTCTCTGTTTGGATTACCTCGCGTAGTGCAAACAGATCGAGGTAGTAACTTCATGTCTAAAATATTCTCACAAGTTTTAGAACAGTTGAATATTAAGCATTCCTGTTCTACTGCCTATCATCCTGAGAGTCAAGGTGCCCTTGAGCGTTTTCATCAGACTTTGAAAACTATGCTACGCACCTACTGCTTAGAGTTCGAAAAAGACTGGGATGAAGGAGTACACATGCAGATGTTTGCTATTCGTGAAGTGGTTCAAGAGTCTTTGGGATTTAGTCCTGCTGAGTTGGTATTCGCTCACAACGTGCGCGGTCCTCTGAAGCTTTTAAAAGAGAAATGGCTGTGTGAGAACACTGACCAGAACCTATTGGACTATGTCAGTAACTTTCATTTTAAATTAAAACGAGCATGTGATATAGCTCAGAAAAACATGCAATCTGCACAAGCCAGGATGAAATCACTCTTTGATAAAAAAGCTGTGAAAAGAACATTTCAGCCTGGAGACAAGGTTTTGACCTTGCTTCCTGTCCCAGGTACCAGCTTGCAAGCTAAATATTGTGGACCTTATGTTGTTAAAGAAAAGATCTCTGATCTTGATTATATAATCACAACCCCAGACAGGAAACGTGGTTCTAGATTGTGGCATATTAACATGATAAAATCCTACATAGAACCAGGTAACAAACAATTAGAAACAGTTTGTGCTGTATCTGACTCTGCAAACAGACAGGAACTTTCAGATGCTGAAAGCAGAGCTGTTGAAACTGATGCAGGGATGCTGTCCGGTGCAGAAAATGAGGAGGACAGATTCCCCACGACTGTCATGAAAAATATCCAGTCTTGCACTGACATCATTAAACATGATGTTGGTATTTGTTTGGTATTTGGTGCTAAACAAAAACCTTACAGGATAGACCGAGATAAGCGTTGTCCGTTTGGCTTCCAAACATTTTGAGTGTGACTGTAGGATGTTTATATTAGCGGTTTGGTGGACTAGTTAATGTTTTTAATGTTTTTAGTCCATTTGAGGAATAGGGACCGCTATATTTAACCCCAGTGTTTTTGTTTGGAGAGGAGTGCTGTGTCTTTAGGTGACATCTGCACATTCTCCCCCAACAAAACTCTGGCGGTGGGGATGTTATGCACCCTGGGGGTTTTAGCAGTTCAAACATCCTTTGTTTTATTTATCTTGGCTGCAAACTGCTGCAGCCTGCTGGTTCAATAAAGAACTCACCTTTTTTTTTACTCAGCCTGCTTCACTCAAGCTTGATTGGGCAGTGCTGCTGTTCACCTGCAGTTCCTGCCTATAAAGCTGACATGCTATGTTTGGTGCAGGGTGGAGACTCGTTGTACCAAGACAGGCTTGTTGAACGAGTGGTGGCTTATTGAAGTCTTCTGGATGGTGTGAAATTCAGCTGAGGTTCACTGGAACTGCTGAGGTGACACTGTTAGGTAACCAAACAATTCTGAGAGATCTCCACCCTCTCAGGTTGTTGTTGTTTTGCTCCTGTTGGAGTTGTTAGGCCTTTAAGGCTCTGGTTGAATGACTAGATGCTAAAAGTGAGAGCTGTGAGTATTTAAACACTTTGAGAGTTTGTGTGACTCTAGCTTAAAATAGTGTGCGGGTTTAGGACCGCTGTACTCTGGTTGACTCTTCTTTTTTTGTCAGATGCTGAAGGGAAGCGTCTGAGCAGCTGCCCAGGAGGGGGACAGCTAATGTGAAACAGAGTGAGAGTCTGTTTCCATATTTTTGCTCCATTTATTTGATACTTTTGACTGTGTGGGTGTCGGTAGTTCAGTTATCGCTTTTCTGTTTATTTAGAGGTATTTTTGGCCAGGTAGATCGTCGCCTGGGAAGACACGACGGTCCTATATAGGATTGGGTCGGTCCAGGTGGCGTTTTGTTCTTTTCTGCCGCACCCACTTGTCCTACAATCCTTTGAACTTTCTCTTTTTAATTTATTTTTGTTTCTTTAAGGACTCTGAGCAAGAGAAGGCGCTCCAGACGGGTGGGAGAAGCCTGAGAGGACCCTGACCGCCTGGAGGCTCTTAATTTTAGTTAATAAAATATCATTTAAACCTTTTCTTGTGTCCAATGTCCTTTAAATATGTTTTGGCCCTCATACGGTCGTAACAAGTAGTAATAAATGTAAACAGTATTAATAAATGTAAACAATGAATGTAAACAGTAGTATGACTATAGGTAGTAATGTAATACAAACTGTCACTTCCACCTCTTCTTTACAGCATTAATGAATTCGTTGTACTGCTAGTGTGTAGTCAGTTTTAATGGAAATCTTCTTATTACACTTCACTTTCGTTGTCACTGACACCAACACTACCGTCGAACTAAAAATACAACATAAACTTAAGTGAGACGGTGTCATGAATACAATCTTGACATAAAAATGATATAACATATAAATACCTCGCTGGCTGACCCTTCCTTTTGAGGTAGAAATGAGAGTAATAAAGAACTTCTTAAACTTAAATTACTTTTGTACAGCTACTTGCTAATATCATGTCTTCATAGCAGTACGGTACAACTTCTTTCTTTGGTTGCCTAGCAACATGCTGGAAAGCACTTCCTACTTTTGCCTTTCAAAATAAGAGTCATAACAAAAGAATGTGCATAATACAAAATAAGACATGTAAACTAAAACTATGGCAGTAAAACTCCCACCAAATCACTAACCTATTGTGATTTCACTTCAAACTTATAACATTACAATAAAATATATTTACATTTTAGCATTTACTCTGCTTCTAGTACCAACACAGTTTTATGAACTGGTCTATCAAGATACACTGGCTTGACAGTCCTTTTTCCATCCTTATCCAAGGTTGAGTCACTCATCAACAGCTTCACCTTTCTGATCCTTCCATCTGCGCTTAGGTATACCTCTGTTACTCTTGCTAGTTTCCACTTCCTTGGAGAATTGTCCTCTTGAAGAATAACAACGTTGTTTACCTTTGCATTCCCTTTGTTTCTTTGCTAGATTTGTCTCTTTGACAAATTTTGAAGATCTAGAAGCCAGGATTTCCACTCTCTGTAGAGCTGATCCGAAAGAGGCTTGTCCCATCCGACATTCTCCTGATATAACTGTTGCAGGATTTGTTTTCCTTTTAGGATGAAGGGTGCCACAAATCCCAGTGGATCATGCACTGACGCCACTGTCCACAGGATTCCTCTTCTTGTCATTGGATGTTCTTTGACTGTTATTCTGAATTGAAACTCATCAGATGAAATACACCACTGAACACCAAGTGCTCTTTCCATCAGTGGCTCTCCAAGCGCTAGATCCAGATCTTTAATACTGTCAGCACACTCCTCTCTGGGCAGCGACTTTAACACATTGTCACTGTTTGATACGAACTTGTGTAATCTTAGTTTTCCTGTGTTACACAGCTCTCTTGCTTCCTTGACTAGTTTTATTGCTTCTCTGATGTAACGCTTACAAGTCCATCATCTACATAAAAGTTTCTTTGAATAAACTTCACTGTGGTTGGAGAGAACTTTCCCTCACCTTGTGCAGCTAGATGTTTTAAACCAAAATTGGCGCAACCAGGTGAAGACGCTGCACCAAACAGGTGAACCTTCATGCGAAAGACTGAGGGGGGATCACATGCTCCCACCATTGAAAGCGTAAATAATCCTGGTCTTGAGGTGTTACATGGAACTGGTGAAACATGCGCTCCACGTCATACATTACAGCCACTGAGCCCTTCCTGAACCTACAGAGTACTCCCACCAAAGCGTTTGTTAGGTCAGGCCCTGTAAGCAGGTGTTCATTTAGTGAAGTGTCTTGATATTGTGCAGAGCAGTCAAAGACTACACGGATCTTGCCGGGTTTTTGAGGGTGATATACTCCATGGTGGGGAATATACCAGGCAGGGGTATTACAGAGTTCCTTCTCCGGTACTTTCTCTGCGTCGTCGCGTGCAATAATGTCCTCCATGAACTTTGCATAGTCTGAGTAGTACTTTTGATCCCTTATGAATCTGCGTTTGAGACTGCTTAAGCGTTGCATAGCACTTGACATGTTATTGGGAAGATTTGGTCTGTCACTTTTGAAAGGCAGGGGCATTTCATAATGTCCATCTTGCTTTTGTTTGATTCCTTCTTGTAGCTTTCTTATGAAGCAGACATCTTCTTGTGAAATGCTCGTCTCTTCCACTGCTCTCTCTATAAAATCTGATTCAAGTGCTTTGATTACATCTGGACCTGTTACTTCTTTTATTTGTGTCTTGCAGATATAATGAACTTTATTCTTTAGCTTTGTGGTTGGCTCAGTCTCTGGTATTACTTGCTTTACAGTGATGCGATGACTTACTCCAATTACATCGCTGCCTGCGTCACTTGAGTCACAGTAACTTATGATGCTCCAGCCCAAATCTGTTTTCTGGGCATAAGGCTGGCTTCCTTCACCACATATGACTTCTCTGGGCATTAAGGCTTGTGTGCAGTTGTAGCCTAGTAGGAGTCCTATCTCACAGTCCAATGGTGGAGCAATGTGTCCAGTGAGATGCTCCAAATGTGGCCATGACCTTGCCGTGTCTGAAGTAGGAATATGGCTACGATTGGCAGGTATAAAATCACGTGTGTAGGCAACTGGCACAGTGAGTTTCTTTTCGGAAAACAATCCTCTTATTTGCAAAGCTTCAAGTTTTGTACATGGTACAGTTGTTTTCTTGGATGACATTGTAGACAATTTGAGCTTAACTTGGGTTTTGGCTGTGTCCAGATTGTTCGCTACTTCATCAAGAATAAAGGACGAATCACTCTGTGTGTCCAGTAGAGCGTAGGTAAGTATTTCTTTGCTTGGCTCATTTTGTGTGGATACATAGACAGGTACTATTGCAGACGTCTGTGTGTTTCTACTTTCATGAGTCACTCTGTTAGACGTACTTTCGTTAACTGTGTCTTGTGACTGTGTTACCTGTTGCTGAGTTTCCTTCCGTTCAGCTACTTCTTGTTCTTTAGGTTGTTCTTTCTTTGTCTCGTGTTTTTGTCTTTCTTCATGCAGACATGTGGGATGTTGTCTTGAGCATGTGTTGCATGTCATCCGATTGGTGCAGTTCTTGGAGAAGTGACCACTATTTAGACAGCCAAAACATAGTTTTTCACCTTGAATGAACTTGACTCTCTCAGTAACTGGTTTCTCAGTGAACTTACGACATTTGTGTAAGCTGTGTCCTGCTCTTTTACAATACACACAAGAGATCATGCTTCTTTCTGTAGAGTTAGTTGTAAATATTTTTGCTGTATCTTGCTTCTTATGAATGAGTGTAAGTTGAGGTTTTGTCTTTGGTTTGTCAAAGTCACTTTGTCTTATAGCTTGGAATGATGTAATGGGATTACATGCAATACTTGCCTCCATTGAAAGGAATGTTACAAAGTAACTGAAACGTGGGAACTGTTTGTGCTCCAGCTGGTACACTGTAGCCTTCCGGTTCCATCTGTTGCTTAACCAGTCTGGCAGTTTAGCAACAAGTCTTTGATTCTCTATTCCATCATTGAGGATGTTCAGATTATCATTGGTAGCCATTGCAGATTGGCAGCTTTGTAAGAAATCCACAAACTTTCTTAATTCTGCACTGTCTTTACCTTGGAGCTTTGGCCATGTATGCAGCTTGTCCCTGAAGGCCTTAGCAATGACAAAAGGCTCTCCATAACGTTCATTGAGCATATTCCATGCTGCCATATAAGAGTCTTCAGAGCCAATCAGAAAATAGCCATCTAAGGCTTCTTTAACACACCCACTTACATACTTCTGTAGGAAAAATATCTTTTCTGCTGTGGGAATGTTCTTTCTCTCTATTAGAGTCTCAAAAGATGCTTTCCAATGTTTAAACTTAAGTGGATCCCCACAAAATACTGAGGGCTCTGGAATCGGTAGCCTATTAGCTGACATGGCTTCTGCTAAAACCTTTACAAGCTCACCTGTGCTCTCGTGAATGACATTTAGCTGTTGTGGTGGTTGTGTGGGTTGATTAGCAGTGTCTTTGAACTCAGTTACCTGTATGTTTGCAGGATTCGGACTGATGCTTTCTTGCTTCACTGAAAAGTAGTCTTCTTCATAAACTTGTAATTTTGCCTTTGCTGCATTGAGTTTTTTCAGAATTTCCAGTCTTTCAATTTCCTTTTTTAAGTCCTCGACTGACTTTCCCCTTGCAGCACTTTCCGCTTGTTGTCTCTTGATCACAGCCGCCTTCTCCTTTTCTCTTTTTAACTTGCGTTCAGTTTCCTCTCTTTCTTCTAGATGGCGTTGTGACATTGCAGCAGCTTCTTGTTCTGCGATTATGCATTTGTTTTCTTCTTCTATGGTTTGCATTTTTTCTCTAAATTTCTCTTGTTCAGCCATTATCTTAAGCACGGCCTTTGTGGCTTCATACTCTGCCATAGCTTCTTGTCTTTTGGTGGAGGAGCCATTAGAAATAACTGTACTGGCCTTAAACGGACTATGAACTGAGACAGTATCTGAGCTAGAAGATGTAAATACAGAACTAGCATCAGGCCAAACAATCTCCTCCTTATTTATTCCCTCAACATAACATTGGATGTTTTGGAAAACTACCTTAGTCACTGATATGCCTTTGTCTAACTTGGAACGCACATCATGGGGTGGTCCATCCATTGCTCTGTATTGATCATAAATATCGTTAAGAGCGGCTAGTTCTCTTTGCACAATGTCCATATGACCTTCAAGAATGTCAACTGGATCTCCTTTTATAACAGATTTTTTAGCAACCTTGATTAATGCCTTCCATCTGTCATAAGTACTTTCAAAGTGACGTTGCAACCCCTGTAGTTTTTCTTTATGAAATTGTCTTCCTTTTCCTGTTAATATGCGAGATCTTTCACTTCTACGCAGCTCTTTTTGCCCAATTTGCACTAAAGAGGTTTCATCTGCTTGCTGTGCTTTGGCAGCTTGTTCTGCACTGGCATCTTCTATTTCTGTGTCATTTGTTTCTGACATTTTGTTTTACTTGAGCTGTTATGGACTTTTACTTGGTGAAATGTCTTTTTAACTTGACTTAAATTATGAGCTTTGTTGCATTACTTCCCTTCTTGTTAACTTGTTGTGCTGCTGTTGTCAAGCTTCACACAGTTCCTTGTTGTTACTCCTTCCTTGTGTCACTTTCCAAACATGAACTTAAAGCTGCAGTATGTAGCTTTTTTTATGAACATATTTCTTCACTCTGTCCCTACCTCCTGACAGACTGATGTTAGCCAGGTAATCTCTGAAAAAAAATTAAAAAAAATATTGTCCCCTTGCTTCTCCAGGTGGTAAATAAGCATTTCTAAAAAGAAAAGGTGACCCGCCATTTTCCAGCCAATAAAAACAGAGTTTGTAACCAGCCAATAAAAACAGAGCTTGAATTTGAATCAGCCAATAAAAACAGAGCTTGAATTTGAAATTCAACAGACCACAAGGGGGCAGAGCCACATATGGCTCTGAGGGGGAGGGATCAGAATGCTTTGCCTGTTGAAAATATTTCTAACTGCTGCAGTTCTACAGAAACTGCATACTGAACCTTTAAATGTCTGGCTTCTGGACGTCTTTATGAAGAAGCAGCAGTTGAACATGTGACCGTTAACATTTGCAGCCGTTGGTCTTTGGTGCAATGACGCAATGTCGCCACCAGAGGTCAGGGCGTTCATGCAGCTCCGTTCCTTTTCTTTGTCATCAAGTTCGACTTTGTCATCAAGTTCGACTTTGTCATCGAGTTCGACTGTCACTCCCACCTCTTCTTTACAGCATTAATGAATTCGTTGAACTGCTAGTGTGTAGTCAGTTTTAATGTAAATCTTCTTATTACACTTCACTTTCGTTGTCACTGACACCAACACTACCGTCGAACTAAAAATACAACATAAACTTAAGTGAGACGGTGTCATGAATACAATCTTGACATAAAAATGATATAACATATAAATACCTCGCTGGCTGACCCTTCCTTTTGAGGTAGAAATGAGAGTAATAAAGAACTTCTTAAACTTAAATTACTTTTGTACAGCTACTTGCTAATATCATGTCTTCATAGCAGTACGGTACAACTTCTTTCTTTGGTTGCCTAGCAACATGCTGGAAAGCACTTCCTACTTTTGCCTTTCAAAATAAGAGTCATAACAAAAGAACGTGCACAATACAAAATAAAACATGTAAACTAAAACTATGGCAGTAAAAATATATAAACTTTATTTGTATAGCACCTTCCTACAATGCCTTGCATTGACCAAGGTGCAACAGGACAGATANTATATATATATATATATATATATATATATATATATATATATATATATATATATATATATATATATATATATATATATATATATATATATATATATATATATATATATATATATATATATATATATATATATACACATATATATATATATATATATATATATATATATATATATATATATATATATATATATATATATATATATATATATATATATATATATATATATATATATACATATATATATATATATGTATATATATATATATAAATATGTACCCAAAAAACTATGAGCTAGAACTCTGCGTGTCTTTTAATTTAAAATATAAATTTTTAAAATTGTATTAAAACATATTTTACATATTTTAGAAATCGTGTAAAAAAATTGCAGTCCTTCTTTTATCTTTATATTTTTTTATTTGTATTATTACTATTTAAAAGTTGAGGACTTGACGACGTGTTTCCAGCTGCAGATGATCTCGTCCTGAAATGAAACAGAACTTTTCGCCGATCCGTGTTTATATGTTGTCAACTTTCAGCTTTTTGAACAACTTTTAATTTGTAATTTAGGACACAGATCCACACAGATCCACACAGATCCATACTGATCCATACAGCTCTACACAGATCTACACAGATCCACACAGATCCACACAGATCCACTGGTTTCTGAGCTCTGCAGCCATGGAGGTGATCCTCTCAGCTCCATGCAGCTGTTTTCACAAACATCTTTCACTTTTTAAATCAACTTCTTCTTTTCATTCACTCGTTTCTTTCCTCTTTTCATTCAAATCAACATTAAATCTCTGTCAGTCAACATGTCTTCATTTCCTTCCAGCTTTAGTTTCTGTGCATTCCTGCAGAAACCCGATGTTTCTGTGCTCTGCAGGTTCCTGTCCCTGCATGCACAGTTCTGTTTTTTTAATCACACACGACTCCCAGGAAGAGAGGGACCAATGTGAGCAGCTCCTGCAGTGATCGGACCTTGTTTGGTCTGTGTGTGTCTGCATAGTAATGAGCTTCAGTGTGTGTGTGTGTGTGCATATTGTTTATGTTTATGTTTATGTTTATGTTTATTAAATTTGTTCATTTTTTTACAAAAGAAACAATACAAGGCAATCTCATAATGATAGTGTACAAAATGTAAAAAAATGAAAGGTGGCAGAAAGAAGAATAAATCTTATTATATCTGCCCCTTATCTCCAACAATCAGATTAAACAACAGTAGTCAAACCATATTTGTTACTTTTACCTATTTTACCAACTTATACTACATTGTGAGGACCCACTGGTCCTTATGGGGGCCAAAGCCCAGGCCCCATAAGGACCAGTGCCGTTGGTGGGTCAGGGTCATGGTCAGGGTCATGGTCGGGGTCAGGGTATAGAAATGAATGAAAAATGAATGGAAGTCAATGCAAAGTCCCTGTAAAGACAGAAAGACAAACGTGTGTGTGTGTGTGTGTGTGTGTGTGTGNTGACACTCCTCTCTGACAGGTCTGAACCAGCCGGAGAATGTGAAGGATGTCGGCTGCAGGAACTGATCTCAGGTCAGAATTGTGTGTGAAATACACACTTCTGGTTCTGGTTCTGGTTCTGTGGGTTTTAAATGGTAAATGGTAAATGGAGCTTATTTATATAGCGCTTTCCAGCCCCCTGTGAGGAGCCCCAAAGCGCTTTACAATACCAGCCATCCACCCATTCATTCAGACATTCATACACCGGTAGTGGTAGCCTGCCTTGCAAGGCGCCATCCAGACCTACCGGGAGCAACTCGGGGTTAAGTGTCTTGCCCAGGGACACAACGACACATGGTGGGCGGATGCGGGATTCAAACCTCCAACCTTCCGATCAGGGGTCGACTGCCATTACCACTACACCACGGCCGCCCCATAAACATTTTAAACATGTGAAAACTGAGTTCCCCTGATGTTACTGAAGAATGTGTGATTGAATCGAGTCCGATCAGTTTACGATGGTTCAGAAACCCGGAGGCCTCATCATGAACATGTTGAACAGAATCAAACTGAGGCTTCGAACGTTTCTCCTCAGAGTTCTTCTGGACCACAATCATCCAACGGTTGTTTTGGTCAAACCTCAGAAAGAGCGCGTGCGAGCTGACACACTCTGGGTGTGTGCTGGGAGTGACTCTCAGCTACTACCACAGCACCTGTGACCCTGCTCACCTGGACTCATCCGACTGTTTTCAAACAGCCGTGGAGGCCACGCTGACCAGAACCGACTCAGAAGTTCTTCAGATGCAGACGCCTGAGTCTCTCTGAAACCTGATGAATGGGCAATGAGATATTTTGCTAACAGAAACATGCAAAACCTAAATACAGTACTTTATATAAAAATAGACTTTTCAGCTCCTATCCTGCAGAATGTGTAAAAGGTCTCTCTGCTCTGTTCTGGTTCTGTTCGGGTGGATCTGAACAGCCACGAGGAACAGCTCACCTGTGCTGCAGGTACGCTGCCTTTACTTCCATATAAGGAGCGGAGCGCAGTCCAACCTGAACAGGTAAAACTCGTCAGGTGGAGATTGTTCAAATGCACTCGGGTCTGAACCGGATTTGGCTTTATATGGACCGACCCGTTTGGGTTCAGCTGTGGCACCGAACCTGAACATCTCTGCCTGAGTTTGTTCATCACTTTATGATAAACTCTGGACTATTTATTTGTTTAGTCCGTCCTTTTTGGAGTCAAGGCTCAAGGTTCTGGTTCCTTCAGGTTCTAAAGGTTTATCTGTGGAAACACAAAGTGGATCAGAACCACAGGGGCCCCAACCTCCTGTCTGATCAGCTCCACTTCAGTCCATTTAAGGGCAGGTGGGAAAACGCTCCAGGCTGATGCAGAAAGGGGGCGGAGCCACATCTGTACAGGTGTGACCCGGGAGTTTTGACGTGAGGGCTCAGGTCCCACCCAGAACCCCCCAGGTTCGGTTCTGGAAGCTGAAAATGTCCAAAAGTGGAGTTTTCTTAGCTTTAAAAAAAAAGAAGAAAAAAAAAAGAAACAGATTTATAGTTATTATTTTTTTTATAGCATTATTCAGCATTTTTCTGTTTGTCAGCAGAAGTGCTGAGTCGTCAGATTGAAAACAGGAAGAAGAGAGAAGTTCTGCTTTTACAACTTGGTTCTCTTTGGTTCTGACCAGGTGGTTCTGCGTGAATCAAAAAATGTTTCCAGCCTCTGAAACATGTTCGAAGAGTTTTATGAAAAAAACTGAGATAAATAAAAGTTAAAAGATTCATCAAGTGAGTTTATGAATTAAACAGATTTAAGAACATCTATCTATCTATCTATCTATCTATCTATCTATCTATCTATCTATCTATCTATCTATCTATCTATCTATCTATCTATCTATCTATCTATCTATCTATCTATCTATCTATCTATCTATCTATCTATCTATCTATCTATCTATCTATCTATCTATCTATCTATCTATCTATCTATCTATCTATCTATCTATCTATCTATCTATCTATCTATCTATCTATCTATCTATCTATCTATCTATCTATCTATCTATCTATCTATCTATCTATCTGTCTATCTATCTGTCTGTCTGTCTGTCTGTCTGTCTGTCTGTCTGTCTGTCTGTCTGTCTGTCCAGCCATCATCCATCCATCCATCCATCCATCCATCTTCTTCCGCTTATCCGGGGTCGGGTCGCGGGGGTAGCAGCCTAAGTAGGGAGGCCCAGACTTCCCTCTCCCCAGCCACTTGGAGCAGCTCCTCCGGGGGAATCCCAAGGCGTTCCCAGGCCAGCCGAGAAACATAGTCCCTCCAGCGCGTCCTGGGTCTTCCTCTGGGTCTCCTCCCGGTGGGACATGCCCGGAACACCTCACCAGGGAGGCGTCCAGGAGGCATCCTAACCAGATGCCCGAGCCACCTCAACTGGCTCCTCTCGATGTGGAGAAGCAGCGGCTCTACTCCGAGTCCCTCCCGGATGACTGAGCTTCTCACCCTATCTCTAAGGGAGAGTCCAGCCACCCTGCGGAGAAAACTCATTTCAGCCGCTTGTATCCGAGATCTTGTTCTTTCGGTCATAACCCAAAGCTCATGACCATAGATGAGGGTGGGAACGTAGATCGATCGGTAAATTGAGAGCTTTGCCTTTTGACTCAGCTCTCTCTTCACCACGACAGACCGGTACAGCGCCCGCTTCACTGCGGACGCTGCACCTATCCGCCTATCGATCTCACGCTCCAGTTTTCCCTCATTCGTGAACAAGATCCAGAGATACTTAAACTCCTCCACTTGGGGCAGGACCTCCTCCCCGACCATCCATCCATCCATTGTATTTGGTCTTATTTATCATGTTTCTCACAGGGACTTTGTTTGGTGCTTTTTTCTTAATAAATTAAATTGTTGTTTGAAAACTAGATTGATAAGCATATCTTCGTCTGACAGTAACCTCCGCATTTGTTTATCTGACAGAGTTAAAGTGTGATTTAAAAAAGCAAAAGCAGAAAAAATACTTTTCACAGCAGCGTCCATGAGACAAAGTCTGAAGTTTGGATTTTGACATTTCTCTCAGATAAAGAATTTTTTGAACGACTTTTCTGATTTCCTGACTGGAATAATGATAAACTACGATGGAGTCCTTATTGTTGGGGATTTTAACATACATGTATGTTGTCCAGAGCAGTGGCGGTCCTAGCCTATTTGGCACCCTGGGCGAGCAACCCCAATGGACTGTCAACATACAGTACGTTATTTTATCAACTGGTCCACCATCCGGCGTCTCACAGGGGGAAAGAGGTACGCGACCAACACCATTTATGGTGGGGGTGGCGTGCTACTGACCTCAACTCGGGATGTTGTGAGTCGGTGGGCGGAATACTTCGAAGACCTCCTCAATCCTACTGGCACGTCTTCCACTGAGGAAGCGGAGCCTGGGGACTTTGGGTCGGGTTCTCCGATCTCTGGTGCTGAGGTCGCCGAGGTGGTTAAAAAGCTCTGCGGTGGCAAGGCTCCGGGGGTGGATGAGATTCGCCCGGAGTTCCTTAGGGCTCTGGATGTTGTAGGGTTGTGTTGGCTTACGCGACTCTGCAATATCGCGTGGACATCGGGGGCAGTTCCCTTGGATTGGCAGACTGGGGTGGTGGTTCCCCTATTCAAAAAGGGGGACCGTAGGGTGTGTTCCAACTATAGGGGGATCACACTCTTAAGCCTCCCTGGTAAGGTCTATTCAGGGGTTCTGGAGAGGAGGGTCCGTCGGATAGTCGAACCTCGGATTCAGGAGGAGCAGTGTGGTTTTCGTCCTGGTCGTGGAACACTGGACCAGCTCTACACCCTCAACAGGGTCCTGGAGGGTGCGTGGGAGTTTGCCCAACCAGTTTACATGTGCTTTGTGGACTTGGAGAAGGCATTCGACCGCGTCCCTCGGGGGGTTCTGTGGGGGGTACTCCGGGAGTATGGGGTACCAGGCCCTTTGATAAGGGCTGTTAGGTCCCTGTACGACCGGTGTCAGAGCTTGGTCCGCATTGCCGGCAGTAAGTCAGGCTCGTTTCCGGTGAGAGTTGGACTCCGCCAAGGTTGCCCTTTGTCACCGATTCTGTTCATAACTTTTATGGACAGAATTTCTAGGCGCAGCCAAGGTGTTGAGAGGATCCGTTTTGGTGACCTTAGAATCGCTTCTCTGTTTTTTGCAGATGATGTGGTCCTACTGGCTTCATCAGTTCGTGATTTACAACTTTCACTGGAGCGGTTTGCAGCCGAGTGTGATGCGGCCGGGATGAGGATCAGTTCCTCCAAATCCGAGGCCATGGTCTTGAGCCGGAAAAGGGTAGCATGCCCTCTCCGGGTCGGGGAGGAGGTCCTGCCCCAAGTGGAGGAGTTTAAGTATCTCGGGATCTTGTTCACGAATGAGGGAAAACTGGAGCGTGAGATCGATAGGCGGATAGGTGCAGCGTCCGCAGTGAAGCGGGCGCTGTACCGGTCTGTCGTGGTGAAGAGAGAGCTGAGTCAAAAGGCAAAGCTCTCAATTTACCGATCGATCTACGTTCCCACCCTCATCTATGGTCATGAGCTTTGGGTTATGACCGAAAGAACAAGATCTCGGATACAAGCGGCTGAAATGAGTTTTCTCCGCAGGGTGGCTGGACTCTCCCTTAGAGATAGGGTGAGAAGCTCAGTCATCCGGGAGGGACTCGGAGTAGAGCCGCTGCTTCTCCACATCGAGAGGAGCCAGTTGAGGTGGCTCGGGCATCTGGTTAGGATGCCTCCTGGACGCCTCCCTGGTGAGGTGTTCCGGGCATGTCCCACCGGGAGGAGACCCAGAGGAAGACCCAGGATACGCTGGAGGGACTATGTTTCTCGGCTGGCCTGGGAACGCCTTGGGATTCCCCCAGAGGAGCTGCTCCAAGTGGCTGGGGAGAGGGAAGTCTGGGCCTCCCTACTTAGGCTGCTACCCCCGCGACCCGACCCCGGATAAGCGGAAGAAGATGGATGGATGGATGGATGGAAATTATTGAAGTTCCATGATTTGGTTGATTATAATATTTTATCAATTATGTATAGGGCTCAGAATAACGAATTACCTTTAAATATCCAAATGAATTTTGTTAAAAGACAAAGTTGTTATAATCTTAAGGGGACAGAGATGTTTGTAAAACCACAATTCAGAACTAGTTTGAAGGGACGTTCTACCTCAATCCAGGGAATTAGATTATGGAATGGCTTGGAGAATGTAGTTAAAAATGCCAAGTCACTGTTTACATTTAAGAAAATGATCAAAAGGAATTTGTTGAAAAAATATATATGAATTAGCATAATGTGTATTGTATCAATTGTTAGTTATGTATTAGCCTGGCCCTCGCCTTCCTGCACAGCTCCGCTCAATTCTCATTTCCCTTCACTGCACAGTCTGGGACTTCACCCACCCACAAGGATTTCTCCGGTAGATTTTTGTTCGGACCAATCAGAGAACAGAAGGGGTGGAGTTTTGGACCCTAACCCACGCCCCCACCAGTCCCAGCGCGCAGAGCCCTATAAAAGGGCTCTGCCAGCGCTCAGTCAGCGAGCAGCGGCATGTTCTCATTCAAAGCATGCAGGACTGTTTTATATGTGACACATATTTATTAATTTCCCCTTCTTAATCCCTTATCTGGAGTTTTCTTTTGTTTTTTTTCCCAAAAGTCAAGTGTTCGCTCCCTCCTCCTCCTCCTTCTCCTCTCTCTCCGCTGAACAAGGAAACGTCTCAGGTTGTCACGAGAGAATTAGTCAGGTTTTAAGTTGCTGCCCGAGTTCCATCAGATTTCCTGGTCTTCTGGTGTGTTGGACCAGCGCTCCATGGTTTTATTTTTTTTATTAAGACGTTTTATTATCATATAAACACAGAATATACGGAGCGAGAGAAAATTCAGAAGGAGGCGGAGCTGAAGTCAAGTTCAGCAGACCACGGGGGAGCAGCCATCAGCAGAGCCCACGCCTCCAGCAAGAATCGGTTGTCAATGGAGAGATTCCAGACCCTTGTGTGAAGCGAAGTGAAGCACAGGGTCTGGTTTCAACCAGGCTAGTTATGTATTAGTATTAGTATTAGAAAATTAGAAAGAGTTAGTCATTTTGTACTGCTGGTGAAAGATTATTATTGTTTGAACTGATTGTTTGAAAAAAGGGGCAGATATAATAAGATTTATTCTTCTTTCTGCTACCTTTCATTTTTTTTACATTGTGTACGTATCATTAATGGGATTGTCTTGTATTGTGTTTCTTTTGTAAAAAAATGAACAAATTTAATAAACATAAACATAAACAACATCAGTACCAGAACATTGTTAAAGAGGCCAAAAAACAATACTTGTCAGACATTATTGTGTCCAATCACAACAACCCACGTGTCTTTTTTAAAACTATTGACTCTGTCCTGAAGGCCCCACAACCTGTCTGCCATGAAGCCTCAACTGAACTCTGTAATGACTTCCTGCAGTTTTTTATAAATAAGGTTGTTACCACAAGGGCCCTTATTTCAGCCCCTGCTTTTGACCCCTCCTGCTTGGTCCCCTGCCTGGCTGTGTTCGATAGATTTGAACCAGTGACTCTGACCCTTTTAGAGGATGTGGTCGGCCATATTAAGCCATCAGGTTCCCCTCGTGACCTTGTCCCCCCTCGTCTGTTAAAAGAGGTTTTTTCCAGCATCAGGCAGGTGATCCTTGCTGTTATCAATAGCAGTCTGTCCTCAGGTGTTGTCCCAATAAGTTTTAAACATGCGGTGGTGCAGCCCCTGCTTAAAAAGCCCAGACCAAACTGTCTTGGCTAATTTTAGGCCCATCTCCAAGCTGCCTTTTATTAAAAAAATTTTAGAAAAAATTGTATATTCACAGATAAAATGTTTTCTGGATGAGCACAACATAATGGAGGTTTTTCAGTCTGGCTTCAAAACTCACCACAGCACAGAATCAGCTCTAGTCAGAGTTTTTAATGATATTCTTATGGCCAATGATTCTGGTGAACATGTGGTTCTTGTCTTGCTCGACCTAACCGCTGCCTTTGATACTGCATGTGGACCATAACGTTTTAATATCACATTTACAGCACCAAGTTGGTATCTGTGGTACTGCACTGAGCTGGTTTAGGTCCTATCTGGCAGACCAGTGGTCAAGACCAGTTTTTATCACCTCAGACAGCTGCTAAGGTAAAGCCCATCCTTACACAGCAGCAGCTGGAAACAGTAATCCATGCCTTCATCACCTCTCGGCTGGATTACTGTAACGCTCTTTACCTTGGCGTCAGCCAGTCCTCCCTCAGACGTCTCCAGTTGGTCCAGAACGCTGCTGCTCGCCTTCTAACTGGAGTTCATAAGAGGGAGCACATCACCCCCACTCTGGCTTCACTCCACTGGCTGCCTGTTCATTTTAGAGTTCATTTTAAGATTCTTTTATTTGTTTTTAAAAGTTTAAATGGTCTTGCTCCATCCTACCTCTCTGAGCTGCTTCACCCATACTCTCCTGCTCGGTGCCTCAGATCAGCTGATCAGCTGCTTCTGGAGGTGCCGAGGTCCAAACGGAGGCTCAGAGGAGACAGAGCTTTTTCTGTTGCTGCTCCAAAACTGTGGAACGATCTCCCTCTTCCATCAGACAAGCTCCTTCACTGTCCAGTTTTAAAACTCTTCTAAAAACACATTTTTACTCACTGGCTTTTAGCACAGACTGAATTTGTTCTGCACTGTTTTTATTGTTTTTATTGATCTTAATGTTTTAACAACTGTTTTATTTTTATGTGTTTAAATGTTCTTGATTTTATGTACAGCACTTTGTTGCAGCTGTGGTTGTTTTAAAGGGCTCTATAAATAAAGTATTATTATTATTATTATTATTATTATTATTATTATTATTATTATTATTATTATTATTATTATTATTATTATTATTATTATTATTATTATATAAAAAACTTCTGATAGAAAACAAAGAAAAAGAAAAGAGAGCCCTGATCTTTTCAGAACAAACCCAGTCTCTGTGTTGGGACTTTGATGACTTTATTTTGAACGACAAGTATTTCTGACAAAAATAAATTTCTTATGAAGTTAATTTCACTGCATGGGCAGCACAGTGGTTGTTGGCTCTCGGTGAGAAGGTTGCTGGATCAAATCTCGGCTCAGGACCTTTCTGGGTGGAGTCTGCATGTTCTCTCCGTGCTGTGCGGGTTTTCTCCAGGTACTCCAGTTGCACCCACAGACCAAAAACATGCATGCTAGACTGATTGGTAACTCCAAATTGTCTCTATGTGTCTCTGTGATGGACTGGAGACCTGTCCAGGTGTCCCCCACCTCTTGCACAGTGATGGCTGGACATGGGCATCAGTGACCCCTGTCATCACCTGAAAAGAAAGAAGCAGGTAAAGATAATGGATGGATGGATGGATGAATGGATGGATGGATGGATAGATGGATGGATGCAGGTAAAGATAATGGATGGATGATGGATGATGGATGAATGGATGAATGGATGGATGGATGATGGATGGATAGATGGATGGATGGATTGATGAATGAATGAATGGATGGATGGATGGATGAATATGGATGGTTGAATGAATGGATGGATGGATGGATGAATGGATGAATGGATGGATGGATGAATGTATGGATGGATGATAGATGGATGGATGATGGATGCATGATGGATGAATGGATGAATGGATGGATGGATGAATGATGGATGGATTATGAATGGATGATGGATGAATGGATGAATGGATGACTGGATGGATGGATGATTATGGATGGATGATGGATGAATGATGGATGAATGGATGGATGATGAATGATGGATGGATGATGGATGAATGATGATGGATAAATGGATGAATGGATGGATGGATGGATGGATGATGGATGAATGGATGATGGATGAATGGATGGATGGATGAATGGTTGGATGAATGGATGGATGAATGGATGGATGGATTGATGATGGATGGATGAATAAATGGATGGATGGATGAATGGATGATGATGAATGGGTGGATGAATGGATGGATGGATGGATGGATGGATGAATGG